>CAUZXS010005703.1:57500-89843 GCA_963585895.1 Sepioteuthis lessoniana | reverse complement strand
ACTCTGGCCTGGAGTGGTAGCTCTTGCAAGGGTCCTATCTATGGGTTAAATAGAGATAAACAGTGTACTTATTCTAGATTTGATTGAAATAGAACTGTTTTTACATTTAAGTGTGTGAAAACAAAAAATCTGTACTGATGCTAAACTGAATTGTTAGAAATAAACTATTTTTGATATTTAAACAGTGTACTTAAGTTAAACTGAATTGTTTAAAATAGAACTGTCTTGACATTTAACTGTGTGTAAACAAAAAACTGTACTTATGCTAAACTGAATTGTTTGATATGGAACTGTTTATATGAATAAAAATGGATTTGGCATCAAATAACCTACAAAGGTTGATACGCTATGAAATAAAACCAAACTAAAATCTTTGACGTGTAATCAATTATAATTCATGAAATAATTCTAATTCGTGTTTTCATCTCTAGATATCTAGCGTTGTCATGAAAAAAGACGACTGGGTGTTTTTTAAAGAAGCTCCCGGAGTCAAAACCTTACAAGTGCAGCACACGAGATGTATAACTCCCTGACAATAAAACTATGATCAGACCGGCAAGATAAAACCCAACAAAAGTGAAAGATGCGGCCTCCCTTATCAGTTTTATCTTGCTACCAACAGAATAACAGATTCTGAGAGAGATGCGTATTAAACGAGCCACACAAGCATAAAGCATTGAATCCATGAGATCCACATGGTGGCAGGAATCAATGCGGAAGAATCTCAAAGAAGGTCAACAGCGCACTTCACCTGATGCTGGCCAGATGAAGCTTATAGGTCAACGGCCAGAATCAAATAGTTCAGTCAGGAAACTAGTGCTGCTCATCTATAAGGGTCTATTGATGAGGAGAAAACAGACATCAAAAGATAACCATGACTAATTCAAAGTCTATGGCCTAACCGCACCGCCCATCACGTGAGTAAGAGGCTGTATTTGTCTCTGTCTCCCACCAGACAGGACTTGACACAAGGTCAATGACCCGAAGGTCGGATTATAGAGGATTATGGGAGGGGAAGGTCGGGCACGAACTGAAGCTTGAGCCCGGCTTGACTATGCTGGTCATCAGCCCGCTTAGTTACAATGTGAGCTTGATGAGCCTAGCAGGACATGGACCTAAAAACGGATCCAGGCAGGGATGCCTGATTATACTTTAAACTGGACAGCGAGGTCCCGTGCTATACAAAGGTGACAAAGGTGTCAATGATACAACTTGCCTACCTGAAGGTAGCCCAGCCTTTCGGCCTCATGTCTGCCTTTGTTGAACAATGCCCACAAGGGTCAAAAGCAACTGCAAATTAATGTCGTCGGCCTCGTAAGAGGTGCATTCTACTGAGAATAGAGTTCTGCTACCAGAGTCCAAACCAGATTTTCTTGGGTGCAAATGGACTCTTACACTTGGATGCGTCAGTGGTGGTCATCCAGGAAGCACTTACATACGTTATATCTGTGTGGACACTGGATACTATCTAGAAGACTTGTCAGGAACCATGGACGAAAGAGACAGATAGCGAATCAGAGAACTTCAGGCTATCATCTCGATTTGATGATGATGATGATGATGATACTATTTACCAACCCCTCCGCTCGGGCAGAATATGACACAAGGTCAATTTTTAAGCGGAGTTTAACAGGTTTGAATTCAGAGTTTTCCTTCTCCTAGACTAGTTGCCGCACCAAGGCTGAAGAACCTAGTCTGTCCTACTATTTACCCATAGCTGGAGGGAGAATAATTGGATTCATACCTTTCCCAAGGGTATTAGTGCTATGTGAAATGTTAATCAGTATCGTCCAGGATTTGAACTCGTATCGCCGTGTTCATTTCCTACGGCGATAACGACTACACCACGGGCACCTCCACATCATGATGATGATGATGATGATGATGATAGTGAGTCTGGCAGAATAATTTTCAGGTTTCGAAAATTAAAATTGCTGCCGTTCAGGCAGTAGAAGAAATGAAGAAATACCGGAAGTATTTACTTCCTTTGAATATACCTGAAGGATCAAGTCTTTAAACGAAGGCCGTAGATCTATCGCTTTGTGATTGCCTCTTCTAAATATGCCTAAAAGATCAAGTTTCTAAATATATACCATCGTGATTACTTCAACCGAATATACCTGAAGAATCAAGTCTTTAAACAAAAGCCGTAGATCCATCGTCATATGATTACTTCCTTTGAATATACCTGAAGGATTGAGTCTTTAAACATAGGCAGTAGATCCATTGCTTCGTCATTACTTTCTCTAGAAATACCAGAAGGACTAAGTCTTTGGACGGAGATCGTAGATCTATCTCCTCGTGATTACATTCTTTGAATATACCTGAAGGATTGAGTCTTTAAACTAAGGCCATAAATGTCTCTCCTTGTGATAACTTGCTCTGAATGGAGTTGAAGGATCTTAAAAACTTAGGACACAGACAACTGACGAACATTAGTTGTCTGGATTTTTGTGATGAAGCTTGATGATTTTTATCATTAAGGGTTTTCGTACTATTGTTATAGACGTTGGTTCCCTAATCTTCAAAGGAGACGATCATCTAGTGGTTTCAGGTTCAATCCTGACTATAGGCGAGTAACAATACAGGAATACTTAACACTTGTAGCCAGGTTATGGTTAAAGGAATCAGAACAGGTGACCCTCGTGGAATCAATAAAGGACGTAGTTCGAATTCCGTGTAGGTTCCCGAGTTCGACAAATACCAGAAGAAGGCCAGGGAACATATCGGCCGAAACGTTGTGAAAATAACAATGAAGAGAAAGACAATAGTCCGAAAACCTATATGATAAAAAAACTGAGGGACAGAAATATTTTTCGCCATGAAATTTCTGCAATACTTGGGGCAACGAATTATTTCCTGAACCATGGTGATACTTGTTGCGGCACCATTTGTAGGTCAAATAGACATGTTTCAAAATTAATCCTATTCGATAAGATCGTGTGCATAAAAAAACTCTTAAGAATTAACGACACAAAAGAAATAAATGTGAATTTGAAATGAACACGATTTCCCAAACTTCTATGTATAAAATTACCGTAAACGGTTTGACATGCCGTTAAAAACAATCAATCAAAAATATCTCCGGGTTTTGAAATCGGGGTTTTTCATTCTCCTTGACTGTTTACTCTAACAAGGCAATAGAGACTCGTCTACCCTACAATATATATATACATATACATATATTTATATCTATATATATATATATATATATAATGAGAGAGAGAAAGAGAGAGAGAGTGAGTTGGAGGAGGATAAATAGATAGATTGTGAGCAGAATGTGATAGATAGATAGATAGATATTCTTAAAACCGCAACAGATTTGTATTTTTCATGTTTATTTTTCTAGTTCAATTATTTTCGCACATAAAAAAGCTAATCCTTTTTACTTTTTTTTAGTTTAATTTTATAATAAATCTCGTCTTTTTTTATTTCCTGCTTGGTCTTGCCTATATAGAACTTAGACCAGCTGCGAGTAATTAGAGCATAACCCCGCCAAAAAGAAAAACGTGTATAATGTGCAGGGATAGAAACGTGTGCGTGTGTGTGTGTGTGTGTATTACCAGGTTAGTCACCTGCTTTTAACGAGCGTCAGGCGTCTGCATTTGAGGCATTGAATGCCGTGAGTTTAAAAGCTGATTTTCACGAAGCCCAAATAGGCGCAGTAAAATGTTCTTATTCTCGGTGATCTGGTCTTGTCTCAGACTAAATAAAACGTATATATATATATATATATATGCGTGAGTGTGTGTGTGTGTGCTTCTGTGTGCAACTTTGCTATACAATCTACATTGCCAAGGTGATCTACAAGACTGAAATTCTACTTAGGAATGTGATCTATATGTGAAGTATATATATTTATTATGGTTTAAATAAAGCATTCAACAGATGCCTATATTTATTTGTAAAAAATAATTGCTATTTATATATGCATCTTAATTTAAGAAATATCTTAAATTTCATGTAATTGTAAATTTTGAATATATATATATATATATATGCTTTAAGATGACTAGGATTTGTTGTTAAGTTATTTATTTTTCTCCAATATGTGTTTCAGGCGTTTTACTTCGTCTTCAGGAAGTTAAAATTTTTCGAACTCTGTCATTACGATGTCGCAATCCAGCACGTAAGCCACAACTCCTCAAAGATTCCTCTCTCAATCACGTTCTTAAGTTTTAAAGCTTTGTATTATTCATCATCATGTCGTGCCGCTAGCACGGATATCCCTGACCCTCTCTTGCCACTTCTCCCAATCATTCATCGCCTCTGGCAGGTCTTCTGGGCTACGGCCCGTATCCTCACATAGCTGCTGTATGTATGTTCGAGCTGGTCGTCCTACTTTTGCTTGGCCATATGCGGGGTTCCAAAGGAGTACATCACTTATGAGCTCGTCCTTGCTTCTCTAGCAGTTTCCTGCGTGTCTGGTTCGTCTAGCTTGGATAGTTTTCGTGATGGGAGGCAGGTGGCTGTATAGTTGGTGCCTTGTGGGGTGTTGCTGCCAGGACTTGTTCAATATTGCTCACAACATTCTTGTTTAATTGCCGTCTAGCTTCTTCTCCAGCCGTTTAGTTAGCGTCCAAGTAGTGCATCCATATAGCAGTATCGATACGACCGCTGCCTGGAAGAAACTGCGTTTCATTTTATCGGTCAGGTCAGATTTCCATATGATCGATAGCCAATCGATAGCTGTCCATGCCTTCGTTAGCCGTGTATCGATGTCTTTTTTGGTTGATGAGACGCTGCTTCTTTGGTAGGTGAATATGTCTTCCAGTTTCAGAGAGGTTCTGTCTAGTGTGGAAATGTCACCTGTTTGATAATAGCACATAATGGATCGTAATACGTTCTATCTTTCTTGGACTACAACAGCATCTAAACGTTTATGTGTTATTTAATGCCAAAGCTGACCTTGTAGAAAGACAACAACAGTGGTACAATTTAACCCATAGCAAGATGGAGGATAAGAAGCTCTATGCCGTTCCCAAAAGTACAAGTCGAAAAGTGAACGTTGTAGCATGACACGAATTCAAACTCACGTGCCACACTTTAGCTATTACTCATTTTAAAGTATATATATATATATATATGCTATAAATGCATAGGTCCACAAGAGGGTTTCTTATTAAGTTTTTTTTCTCCAACACGTGTTTCAGAAGTTTACGTCATCTTCAAGAAGACGACGTAAAATAGAATATACTGATTGTATTCATTGTAAACGGATAAGACCCCCCCACACTCCCATGAAAAAATTGTCCTGCGTATGACTCTTAACTGCATTGATTGTGAGGCTCGATATTTCGGGGAGTGTGGAGTGCCCCTTCATTGCTACAAATCCGAACTGCTTTCTGACCAAATATGTCAATCCCTGGTAATTTTCCAGTCTGCTAAATGAAAATAGGATTTATAATCCATAAGTACTTGATGTGTAGACCTTTACTTTCAATAACAACTTGACATCTTTTGCTACACGAGCGAATTAATGTCTTGCATTCATCAACGGATATTTTCTCCCATTCTCCTTTCAAATTAGTCCACAGTTCTTCGACGTTTCTTGGATTCTTTCCCTTAGCTCTTTCATTAAGTAACTTCCAAACATTCTCAGTAGGATTCATGTCTGGGCTTTGAGCAGGCCACTCCATAACAGTAACAACCTCCTCAGAATGAAATGTCTCAGCAGACTTTGCTGTGTGACACGATTCTTTCCCTTAGCTCTTTCATTAAGTAACTTCCAAACATTCTCAGTAGGATTCATGTCTAGGCTTTGAGCAGGCCACTCCATAACAGTAACAACCTCCCCAGAAAGAAATGTCTCAGCAGACTTTGCTGTGTGACACGGAATGTTATCTTACATAAATACAGCTGGTTGATTAATTACAGTTCTTAAATTAGGTACATGTTTCTTCAGTATCTCTTTGTATACAGTTGCGTTAATTCTACCGAGTAGACTGACAAGAGATCCTATACCAGCAGCAGAAATCATGCCAAAGACCATCCCACGTCCTCCTCCAAATTTAACGCTGCTTTTAGTGCATCGAGGTGAATATCACTCCTTTGGGGTGCGTCAAACGAAACTTCTCCCATCACAACCGAACAAGGTAAACTTTAACTCATCGATGAAAAGAACACAATCCCACTGTTCTTCAGACCATATGATGTGCTCAGTGGCAAATTTCAATCGGCTCATTTTGTTCTTTTTAGAAATGTAAGGCTTCGTAGAAGCTGCTCGACAGTTCAAATTTATTTCATTAAGTGTTCGGGAAATAATGTGCCTTGACATTTTAATGCCAAGGTTAGCATTAGCTCTTTAAAAGATAGCAGTTGATGTCGCAAATATATCCTTTATTGATTCATTACCAATCCATCCGTCATCCCTTGCAGTAGATTTCCTAGGCCTGCCAGGTTGTTTCTTGGCTTCACATGACCCAGGTTCCTCAAGTTTTCTTTAAATACAATGAATAACACTTTTAGATTTTCCCACAGTCTTTGAAATATCCCTGATTGAGAGTCTATCTTCATTACGTAACTTGACTATCAGTTTTCTAAGTTCCAATGATGTCACAGATGTTTTCGTCATGTTTTCAATGCAAGAGCCGGTGAAGAGCTGGTGTAATTTAGTAAAATACGCTATTTCATTTTTAACCTTAAATTGTTTTTTAACAATACAGAATAATTATTAAATTTCTTTATAAAATGTTCTATGAAGCTTTAAAATAAAAAGTTATTTCACATTTAGACTTTCTCTTAACATCTTTCTGATCTTATTACTCGTTACTAAGTATATATATATATATATATGTGTGTGTGTGTGTGTGTGCATATATATATATATATATATATAAAGTTGACGACACTATATATCAGTGAAGAAGGTTCCTTTTTCAGTAGCTACGATTCCTTTCCTTGGATTGCTCCACTTTACCCTTGATACGTACCTTATAAAGCTGAGTGTTAAGCAAGAAGGTATCATTTACCATTTTTTAGTCTTTAGTGTGAATCGACCTGGGATTAAACCGGACTAACTTTGATAATTTTTTTTTAACTATGAGAATTTAAACTTTACTGTCTTTCTCTTTGAGTACGTCTCCATCTATGAACGAAGCCATTTCACATTTTCCCAATAAAATGAAAATATTCTTTAAAATAAGAATTCCGTGATTTTATTACTTATAGTGGAACATTATGCATTATACAAAAGAATATTATCAAGTATTTGTGTTACCCGTGAATAAGTAAACTCCCCACAATTTTTTTCTAAATGTTAATTTTCTTTCAAACCAAAGATAGCAGGATTTTATTATTCCAAGGGAAATATTATTCAATGAAAATGGATCTTATCAAGTATTATAGTATTGCCTATTTTTGTATAATTATTTCCAGTGGAACATTATTCAATGAAAATGGATCTTATCAAGTATTATAGTATTGCCTATTTTTGTATAATTATTTCTAGTGGAACATTATTCAATCAAAATGGATCTTATCAAGTATTATAGTATTGCCTATTTTTGTATAATTATTTCTAGTGGAACATTATTCAATCAAAATGGATCTTATCAAGTATTATAGTATTGCCTATTTTGTATAATGTTCCACTAACATTTTTTTTATAAAGTTTACTTTCTTTTAAACCAAATATACCAGGATTTTATTATTTCTAGTGGAACATTATACAATTGAAATGGATATTATTAGGTATTACAATATTGCCCATAAATAAGTACAACCCAAATAATTTTTAAAACCAATTAATTTCCTTCTAAATCAAAGATACCCGGATTTTATTATTTCTAGTGGAACCTTATACAATCAAAGCGGATATTGTTAAATATTACAGTAGCAGCCATATATAAATACACACCGAAAAATTTTTTGATAAATAGACAATTTCCTTTTAAACTGAAGATAACCAGGATTTTTAATTTCAAGTGGAGCATTGTACAATAAAAACGGATATGATTATTACATTGTCGAAATGCTTGTCCTCCCAAGATATACACTCCTAATGCCACATCCTGAAGATTAGCAGTATTCTTCAAGTTATTGCTTCTAACATTCAAAACAAATAAATATTGCACCGTTTTTCAATTGTGTGTGGCTTCCGTTTAAGGATCTCAACCTTCTAGTACCCTCAGAAAAACTAAACATAAAAACATGGGGGGGGGGGTGTCCTCGTGGTGTAATGGTTAAAGCGATGAACTGCGGAATCGTAGTACGCGAGTTCGTACTCCAGTCGCGCTATTACGTTCACTTTCGGGCAAATACCCTTGGGAAAGGTATGAACCCCCTTATTCTCCCTCCAGCTATGGATAAATAGTAGGACGGACTAGGTTCTTCAGCCTTGATTAGGCAACTAGTCTAGGAGAAGGAAAACTCTGAATTCAAAACCTGTTAAACTCCGCTTAAAAATTGACCTTGTGTCATATCCTGCCCGAGCGGAGGGGTCGGGTAAATAGTAACATGAAAGAATAAACCGACCCCCACCAAATAAATATTACTCCGTTCTTTAATTGGCTGTGGCTTGCGTTTAAAGATCTTAACCTTCTGGTCTTCCCTGAAAAAGTAAACACAAGAGGACAAACCTACCCCCGAATGCTCAAAAAATATTCGTTGCTTTGCAATACGAAAATCACCATTTTTCAAAAATAATTTTCAATTAGAAACACATGAGGTTCACCATTCTTCGTCATCATGACAACAGAAATGGTATGAATACAACTGCTGCTTAAAACATGCCTCCTACTGGCTTACCACTACTATCGTCTATGAAGCTGCAATTTAAAACCAGAATGATCATTATTGCCGGACCCTGTATAAAAAAAAATGACATCGTTCGTCTATTACTTTTCTTACTTTCCTTTTTAATGGCATATCAACCTTCATGGGTTATTTAATGCCAAATTTATCTTTGTAGAATAACATTAGTCGTACTATCAAAGCCATTGCTGTAGGGGAGAGAAAAAAGGGTTCATACATTTCTCATGAGTATTATTCTGAAAGTGCGCTTAATAGAGTAACGGAAGTTCGAACTCGCTTACAACGATATCACAGTCCAGAACGTTAGCCACGGTGACTTGTACTGTTTATTTATTTACCAGCAAATGTCAATCATCTGATAGAACAAGCACAAGGAATCACATGACAAGAAATGTCAATTTCTCATTTATTTAGCTAAGCTAAAATTTGGCACAAGGCCTAGATTAAAAATTATCAGCAAAGAATTCAAAGCTATTTGGTGGATTCGGGCTTCACTCGTCGAATTCTGAATCGATGATCAAAGTCAACGGGGAATTTCTTGTCTAGTAAAAGAACCAGAATTTTTGGACATTTCAAATTTCTATTCGACCTTGGCTAAAATCGTTTACCGGAACAATAGTTGTACTGGGTAAGTGAAAAATAGAATTGGTTTTGTTCCAATACATGCTGAAGAAAGTTCATCGATTGGCGCCTGACGCACTCCAAATTATGGAATGCCAAATGGATCAAACATTTTACTTTTTGATTGTCGCGTTTAAGTCTCGATTCATACGTGTCCCAACCCATCAATAAAATGATTTCAACTCGGGTGAGTTAAAAGTTTTGAAATATTTTAGTAATTTATGCTAGTTTGACTAAATTTAAGGGTGAGTCAGAAGTTTTGCTATATTTTAGTAATATATGCTAGTTTGACTAAATACTAGGGTGAGTCAGAAGTTTTGCAATATTTTCGTAGTACGTACTAGTTTGCCTAAATTCTAGGATGAGTCAAAATTTTGGTAATATTTTGGTAGTACATGCAGCACGTATATCACGTGACTGAGGCAGTTCAAGCAATAGTAGGTACCCGGTGTGGTTGGGAGTATCGTGGTAGTTGGTGCGCGGACACGTGGGTCATTGCTTCACTTCGTGAGTGATTTGAAATTTGCACAAATGAACGTACAACGTAGTTTAATAAGGGAACTTATTCTTCATGGGTTCGATCGGCGTCGTAACGCCTCAGAAGCAGCCAAAAATATTTGCTGTATGAGAGATGAATACGCAATTGATCACCTTACAATAAGCTGATGATCCATGAAATTTCGTTCGGGTTTCAAGTACCTCGACGATCAGACAATATTAGGTAGGTTTAAAACCGTGAATTCCGAGGCTGCGGTCAAAGGGGTATAACACAGTTGCCGTGATGGTTGATTATTTATTACTTGGTTTGGTTAGGCTGTGAGTTGTTCAGTTAGCTGTTAGGTTTGTTAAAATCTTTGAGCGGAAATGTTAGTCAAATTGGAAAGTTTAAGGGAGTACATAACGAGCAACACAGGAAGGTCAAAATGTAAATATAATGGATTCATATCTTGTTTGTGAGAGGTTTGATTGGTGAAATGAAAACGTGAGTGATAACGCGATAATTTAGCAAATGACATCATCCCGAATTTAAATATATAAAAATTAGCGAATTTTGAAAAAGTTGTCAGGAATTTGCGTTCAGAGAGTTCAGTCGGGCTAGGTGGGGATGTGTCTCTTTATGTCTTTTCATAGACCCTTACAGATTCTCTCTCACTCTCTCTCTCTCTCTATATATATATATATATATATCTTTCTCTCCCTTTCTTTCTCTTTCTCTCTCTCTCTCTTTCTTTCTGTTTCTCTCTCTTTCTTTCTCTCTCTCTCCTTTTCTATCTCTCACTCTCTCTCTCTTTCTCTTTCTCTCTTTCTCTCTCCTTTTCTATCTCTCACTCTCTTTCTCTCTCTTCCTCTCTCTCCTTTTCAATCTCTCTCTCTCTCTCTCTTTCTCTCTCTCTCTCTCGTGCCACTGTTATATATTAACATGACCTGCGAGTGTGAATACGGTGAATGTTGTTGACAGATAGATTGATAAAACCGGAGTTATCACCGAAATGTCATCATGTCCACAGGTGCTGTGTATTAGAGAAGGTTGAGACAGCTGCATCCGCTCAAGGATAATATCAACAAGGTGATTGCCGAAATGTCACTATGCCCACAGGTGCTGTGAATACGGTGGATGTTGAAACATGTGCATCTGGTCGAAGATATCGGAATATCACCTTGACCTGTGGACGTGGTTGAATTCAGTGATGGTGGCAGATGCGCACGCCCACAGAACCGGGCTTGGGCAAGTAGCCAATGGGAAGCAGACAACATAACCAATGGAAAGCAAAGAAGTGAGACGTGGGCGTAACCATAGTTAACGAAAAAGAGGAATTGCTGCAGATCACGTGAGAGTTGCAGACTATGAAAGTTCCCGAATTTCGGCTAAAGTCACTTGTTCACTGGCTCTTCCGTCTACCGACAACTCTTACGTGTGCGCGAACTCTCTGCGATTGATTTTCTGCTCCATCATTGCCAAAAATAAAAATATAATCTTATATTTTTACATGCATACGTGTTCCTCGTTGTCAATAACGACACAATATACTATACAACACTACAACTACAATAAATGATTGGGGGGTGTCCTCGTGGTGTAATGGTTAAAGCGATGGACAGCAGAATCGTAGTAATCGAGTTCGTACTCCAGACGCGCTATTACATTCACCTTCGGGCAAATACTCTTGGGAAAGGTATGAACCCCTTTATCCTCTTTAAATAGTACCACTACTGTTCGTCTTGGAGAATGGTTTTGGCATCAAATAACCTATAAAGGTTGATATGCGATTAAACAAAGAAACCAAACCAATAAATGATTGTTAATTGTAGACGGTGAGTTGTTCTTGTTTTTGAGTTGCCAACATCCGAGCAACTTTGATCCAATGGATCACCCTGAGCATCAGAAGAAGTGTCATTCCTTATCGGTCGATTTTTCAAACACAGCGAGGGCACAGAGAAGATTGATAAACAAACTATCTGGAAACACCTTTGTAACTGGACCAAGCGATAACGTTAAAATTAACGCCGGATCAAAATATAGTATTATATTTGGTACCGTGTCCAAGATAAGGGCCCAGACGGCGCAGATTGCGGTATCATAGAGGAAAACCCAGCGAGAAACACTGTTGTATACTCGTATACATATACATAATACATATACAAATATATGCGGAACATAATCAACAATAATGACGAACTTCAGTGAACGAACGAATACACTTCTTTATAAAAATATATCTCTCACACTTTATTCTCGAAAGGGTGATGTTTCACGTGTGTGAGAGGTGAGTGGAGACAAGGACAGACTGCAATATTGACCCTGCAGTATTTCTTTCTCATCTTGGCTAGGTTGCTCAACGGTGCGTCACTGAGGGTCCAAAGCCCTCTGTCTGCCGCTGGTTCTCACGCGGGCATCTTGTCTCCAATTGACTCGAACTGTCTGTGCATCTGGTTATATTATTGTTTAACGTACATCTGCTTCCGCTGTTCTTCCGCTAATTTACACAGGTGTATCTATTGATTGACGGCTCGGTCGAGGGTCAATATGTTACAGCAGTTGCAGAGTATTAGGCGAGCTCGACATCTTACAGTCCAGTGTGATTCATCACCTTCATGGCCTCGTCAAAAGCATCTAGAGTTGACGAACTGTAACTTTCGTTAACGAAATATTGCAAAAATTTGATTCACCCTAGAATTAAGGCAATCTAATTGGTACTGCAAAAATATTCCAAAACTTTTGACTCACCCTAGAATTTAGGCAATCTAATACGTACAACAAAAATATTGCAAAACATTTGACTCACCCTAGAATTAAGGCAAACTTATATGTACAACAAAAATATTGCAAAACTTTTGACTCACCTAAGTATTATCGATATAGCCCAGTCGGCTGGTTGGGTGGGGCCCGCAGAATACACCAACTGCATCTATGCTGAGGGGTAAGCCCCCACTGGCTAGTGTCCTGAATATGACATGAAACAATCTGATGATGAGGCTACTGTAATGCTGGAGCTTTAGGGAATGCAGAGTACTCTTTCATTGCTATCACTCCTGGATCTACTCTGGTCCGGAGTGGAAGCATATGATAGGATCCTTTCTATGGGTCAAAACTGAGTGCAAAAAAAAAAAACAAGCTAAATTGAATTGTTTGAAAAAGAACTGCTTAATTAATTAACTGTGTATAAACAAATGACTGAGGTTTAATTGAACTATTGGTGATACATAGCAATACTTGGAAACATTTAACTTCAATCCTAAATTCAATCGTTAGAAATAGAACTGTTGATCATTTAACTTTGTGTATCTACAAAATGTGTTTACAAATCATATATTTAATATATATGTAAAAAAAAACAGAATTTGGCATTAAATAACCAACAAAGGTTGGTATATCCATAAAACCCAAATCAAACCAAACCAAGTATTATCGTTTAAGATACAGAGAAAAGTTAAAGTCCAATATTAACATTTACCTTAGGGCTCCAGAAAGGAGTCATATAGACCCCAGGAAGAGAATGAAATGTTAGTGGGGTGATTAAAGGCATAGGGATCCTCAGTGGGGAGGAGTGAATGTATCAGTTTACTTTTTAAATCATTTTATAATTGGAAAACAAAAATAACTTAATCATGTTTATATTTACCTCCTCCTCTACTCAAGCAGGACGTGACACAAGATCAATTTTAAGCAGAGGTTGAAAGGTTGGTTGGGTTTTATGGCATATCAACCTTTGTAGATTATTTAACGTCAAATCCATTTTTATGCAAATAGTTCTATTTCAAACAATTCAGTTTAGCATGAGTACGCAGTTTAATTGCCAAAAAGATTTCTATTTCAAGCTATTCAGTTTATTCAAACAGTTCTAATTCAGTTTATTCAGTTTAGTATAAGTATAGAATTTGTTTACACATAATTAAATGTCAAAACAGTTCTATATTAAACAATCCCGTTAAGTGAAAGTAAAGTTTTATTGTCAAAAACAGTTCCATTTAAAACTATTCAGTTTAGCATAAGCACCCAGTTTAAATGTTAGCACAGTTTATTTGTCAAAAACATTTCTATTTCAAGCTGTTCAGCCTAGCAAACAGTTCTAATTTAAACAATTCAGCTTGGCATAAGTATACAGTTAGTTCTATTTAAGCCATAGATAGGGCCCTATCAGGTGTTACTATTCCGGGCCAGAGTGGAACTGGGAGCAATAGAAATGAAGGTGTGCTACCCATTCCCCAAAGCTCCAGCATCACTGGAACCTCACCATCAGACTGTTCAGTGTCATTAACAGGACATTCATTAGTGAGGGGTCTTACCCCTCTGCAGAGGTGCAGTCGGTATATTCTACAGCTCCAGCCGACTGGGTAAAGAAGTTGAAAGGTTTGCATTCAGAATGTTGCTTTTCCTAGACTGGTTCCCTGTCTTTCCTACTATTTATCCACAGCAGGATGGAAAATAAGTGGACTTCTACCTTTCTCAAGGGTATTAACACTATATGAAAATGTCAACTGCCTTGTCCAAGAGTTGAACTCATGTTACCACGTCCATTTCCTAAGACGGTATCCATTACCTCATGAATGCCTCCACTGAATCAAGAGAGCTTGTACACCTGATGTAATTTACAAAGCTTTTTTCTAAGATGTGGCACATGACCGTTGGAATGGGGCACCCAGTGAGACTCGACTCACTCGTGAAGGCTTGCTAGTCTAGCTTGCTAACCGTTACCCCCACCTGAGGCGCCCTAGTATGCCTGGAAGTAAGCTTTTTCTTGCAATGTATATTAGGTTAGATTTCTTTGTTTAATGGCATATCAACCTTTGTAGGTTATTTAATGCCAAAGCCATTCTCCTAGAAGAACAGTAGTGGTACTATTTAACGCATAGCTGGGAGGATAAGGGGATTCATACTTTCCCAAGGGTATTTGTCCGAAAGTGAACGTTATAGCGCGACTGGAGTTAGAACTCGCTTACTACGATTTCGCAGTCCATCGCTTTAATCATTACACCACGAGCTTTTTGCTGAGATGTGGCACAAGGCCAAATAAATGGGGCACCTAATGAGACTCGAACTCACTCAGGAATGCTTGCTAGTCTTGCTAACCTTTACACCTCTTGAGACGCCCAAGTATGCCTAGAATAATTTACTAAGCTTTTTGCAAAGATGTGGCACATGGTTTTTAGAATTGAACACCGACTGAGACTCACTCAGGAAAGCTTGCTAGTTTAGCTTGTTAACCATTACACCAACCAAGGCACCCTCGGATTGATAATTTATTAAGCTTTTTGCTTAAATGTAGCCAAAGGCCATATGAAGGGTCGAACTCACTCGTGTAGGTTTGCTAGTCTAGCTTGCTAACCATTATACCCTCAGGGGCGCCGTAGTACAGGTAGAATTTTTTATTGATGTATGATGGCCACTAGAGATGTAAAAGTTGTCTCCCTTTAGTCGAGGGTGACCCGAAGGCTCCCTTTTCGATAGCTACTACACCAAGGTGTAGGGAAGGGCGCTACTCCTTTCCCAGGATTGCTCCACTTTACCCTTGATCCGTACCTTATAATGCTGAGTGTTAAGCAAGGAGGCATCAAGTACCATTTTTTGAGTCTTTGGTATGACTCGACCTGAGATTGAACCCAGGTCTCCCGGGCCATTGGCGAACACTCTAACCGCTACGCCAATGTCCGGTGGGATGAGGCTTCTTAATCTGAGAATTATTTTTTTATTTATTGCGGACTTTTTGTCCTCATCTTGGTAGTTTGTTTGTTTTTTGTTGTTTTTTTTTTTTGTGTTGTTTCTTCTTTCACTACGTTTCGGCCAAATTTCACCTCTGGCCTTCTTCAGGTGATTTTACCGCGACCTCGGATAGGAATGCTGAGTCTTGTAACCGTATCCCCAGTAATAAAAAAAAGTCCGCAATAAATAAAAATTAATTCTCACTAGAGATGTGTTGTTCGCAAACGGTTCGTTTATTTAAATGAACAAACGATGTTGACGTAGACGGTTAAATTTGGACACCTTTCTTAAGAATTTATAGAAATAGTTTTTGATCATTAAGCGAAGTCTATGTACACATCTAAAGGAATTGGTTTTGTTTCTTTAGGTCAACGGCATATCAACCTTTGTGGATTATTTAATGCTAAAGCTATTCTTGTTGAAGAACAGCAGTGATAGTATTTAATTTATAGCTGGGTGGATAATAGCGTTCATGCCTTTCCCAAGGGCATTAATTCAAAATGGAACGTAAGAGTGCGACTTGAGTTCGAACTCGCTTACAACGATATCCCAGTGCTGCACATTAGCCACTATGCCATATGTAAATACCCCCCCTACACACACACACACCAAGATCCGTTTTGATTGGATAATGTTTTACTAGAAATTATAAAATACTCATATCTTTCGTTTAGAAGAAAGTTCACTTATTTTAACAAGAACTGTTTTTTTCCAGGAGATATGGTAATGAAAGGGTCACCTCTTTAATCACCAGAGTTCCAAAACTTGAACCTACCACCTCATGTAGCTATGTGTCATTCTCGGGCCAGACTGTTGGCAGGAATTTTTTCAGTATCAAGATAACATTATAAATACGCACACATACGTGATGTAATGGTTATCTTCGTAGGAAATGGACACGGCGACACGAGTTCAAATCCTGGACGAGACTGATTGCATTTCCCAGAGCACTAATACCTTTGGGAAAGGTATGAATCCAATTATTCTCCCTCCAGCTATGGGTAAATAGTAGGGCAGACTGTGTTCTACAGCCTTGGCTAGGCAACTAGTCTAGGAGAAGGAAAACTCTGAATTCAAACCTGTTAAACTCCGCTTAAAAAGTTGACCTTGTGTCATATCCTGCCCGAGTGGAGGGGTTGGTAAATATGGTATATATGATGAATACGCACACACACACAAGCACACACACACACACACACACGCATATATATATGTGTGTGTGTGTGTGTGTGTGTATATATATATATTATGGCCATTATAGCCTTGCTAGAGCAAACGGTCTTAGAGAAACTGTTAAACTCCACACAAAAAATGATTTTGTTTCACATCCTACTCTTGCAGAAGAGTTGGTATATATATATATGTGAGGCGGGGGTATCAAGCCCTACACACGAACAGGATATGACACAAGGTCAAATTTTAAGCAGAGTTTAACAGATTTAAATTTGGAGTTTTTCTTCATCAAGACTGGATTCCTTAGATCTGGTGAGGTGCCCTGCTATTTACACATTGCTGGAAGGAGAATAGTTAGATTCATACCTTTCCCGAAGGTATTAGTGTCATGTGAAATCTAATCAGCCTCGTCCTGGATTTGAACTCGGCAAGCTGTGTCCATTTCCAACGACGACAACTATTACACTATATATATATATTCGTAAAGTTGGTGACCCGGAGGCTCCCTTTTCAATAGCTTCTACACTGAGGTTTAGGGGAAGGCACTACTTTTTTGCCTGGATTGCTCAAACTTTACTCTTGATCCGTACCTTGTAATGCTGAATGTTAAGCAAGGAGGTATCAAGTACTATTTTTGAGTCTTTGGTATGACTCGACTTGGGATTGAAGTCCGGTCTCCCGAGCCATTGGCGAACACTTTACCACTAGGTCATATATATATATATATATATATATATATATATATATATTTGCCAAGTGAGTAGAGTGTTCGCCAATGGTACGAGATACTGGGGTTTTATCTCAGGTCGTGTCATACCAAAGACTCAAAAACACTTGGCATTTTAAGGTACGGATCAAAGGTAAATGGAGCAATCCAGGGAAAGGAGTAGCGTCCACCTCTACACCTCGGTGTAGTAGCTGATGAAAAGGGAGCCCTCGGGTTGCCCTGGAATAAGGTCACCAAGAATATATATATATATATATATATATATATATATATATATGAATCTTTGTTCTTCACGTGGTTATTAAACTTTCTCCAAAGTATAATAGCTAGAGTGACCCATCGCTTAACCATATCGCCAACCAATCATCGATAGAAATCTTCTGCATAATTCTGAAAACTTATCCTTGTTCATAATGGTGTCTCATTTGCGATAACGTCGGCGACTGTTGGTTGAGACAGTGATAATGGAATTTACTCCCACTACCACGAGTAATAATAAAAATAAATAAATAAATAAAAACATTAAACTCTCTACATCCATTTTACGTTTAAAATTCGCAAGAACCAGGTCTAAATTCGATCCTCGGTGAAAATGCATCGTCGCACCCAAGATAGTTATCTACAAGGATCTAGTCGGTTGTTGAAACATTAAAAAAACAAAACAACAAAAAACAACAGCAACAACAAAAACAAACAAACAAACAAAAACAGTCCCTCTCTACGAAGAAAATATAGGTGTGAAATGTTGACGAAGGCTTCAGAAGTAGAATTCATTCGCAAATAAGTAGAAAGTTGGCGCCACTTGCAATGTACGGTGATCAGGATGAGGCAAAGCAATACTCAACAATGACAAATATATATATATATATATATATATATATATATATATATATATATATGCTCAGTAAGTAAAATGTAACTTCATTTGTTCATAACCTATTTATGAGTGTCTAGCTCTAATTAGATATACCTTTTCTTTTATTTAGCAAAGATTTCTCATCAGCGTTTACGAAGATGTAGTCTAGGAAGGTTTTCTTTACTTTCAAATTCATTATTTCTAGCCAACAATTCGTATTAAAGTAAGCTCATTGTCCTTCACCGCTGTTTCCAGTCGAAAATCAATTTACTTTTAATTTGATATTTTCGGAATCATTTATTTTTCTCGTTTCTTTTTATCAATTTAATTCTGAAATACTCACTACCGATACACACACACACACACCACACACACACACACACACACACACACACACACACACACACAATATATATATATATATAATATATATATATATATATATATATAGTATATATATATATATATGTAATATATATATGGATTTTTTGATTTAATCTATGTCAAACGCACGCAGCACTTCGTGTGTTATTGGATGGAATTATTTTTTGTTTGTTTGTTTTTATTTTTTTCTTCTTTTTTTTGTGGGCGTTATTTCCTAATTTTTTATTCGTTAATTAGATAGGTAATTTTAGATTCTTATGTAGAGTGTAATTATAAAAATCACACGAAACTAAAATAACTCACTGATAAGAAGACCTATTCTTTCTTTGAAGAAAGACAACAGAGAAATTTTGGACGTTTTATTTACCATTAAACAAAATGTTATCAAAAAGTATCGAGTCTCTATCTTCACTTTATTATGCTTAAAATTTAAAGGAAGACGTATGAATGAAAAATAAACTTAAATAACCTAGTAAGGCTGTTTGACGTCTCAACCTTTTGAACAAAACATTTCAGTGAATCACAGAATTGTGAAAGTGCGGTAATTAACTTACTCACCAGTAATAACTTTGCATTTTTCCATTTTTTTTTTAATTCTCAAAGTTGAAAATTCATCTCAGTAGTAATATTTGGGGATGTATAGAAGATTTTCTAAAAAATACGACGGTGTTGTTTCGCACTATATCAAAAGATATGTCTCAGAGGTACCTCGACGAATTGGGAACACACTGGAATAAGTTTGTTGAATGCCAAGGAGAAGGGCGGGGGGAAATTTTAATCACACCACGTATTTTAAAGAAAATTACTGTTTGATTCATTGTTCATTCCAGTTATGATCAACAAAACTTCCGTCTCGAAACTTTTTAGGACTAACCTCGTGTTTAGAAAAATTAACTTTTCGTTCATTTTCTCTTGGTAGATACATTATCACTCTCCATTCAGTTTTAGTATGTCATATTTTTTAAAAAAAAGTTTATTTTATTGTTCATTACTGTCTAGGTTAATATAATTTCAGTCTCGATAATTTTTAGCACGACTCATACTTAGAAATTAATTAACGGGTTCATTCAGTATTTAATTCCTGTTTTTGGTCAATACAGCTTCAGTCACGATACTTTTTGAACACACATAGGAAATTTCATTTAACTTGTTTATGAATGTTACTTAACTATAGTATGTTATATATATATATATATATATATATATATATATATATATATATATATATATATATATATATATATATATATATATATATATATTAAACGTTCTGTGTTTTAGAAGATTTGGGGGGGATATCTGAGTCTATAAAAAATAAAAGATAAATTTTAAGAAAAGAAGATAGAGTTGGAATTTTGCCAATGGTAACCAATCTTTATTTATTTATTTCATTTTATATTATTTTATTTTATTTTTTGTTATCTTCGTTGAGATAACGCCAACGACTAGTTGAATACACCCTCAAAAAAGTTGAACATATTCTTTTGATTCGCCTTTAAAATTTAAGAATACAAAAAAGAGTTAAGGAGTTACTAGTTTTTGTTTCTTTGTTTTATTTTGTTGTCTTTGTTTTATTTATTTATTTATGTATTTCTATTTATTCTTATTTTTTTTATTTTTTTAAATTTTTTTACGGACGTAACGGTCAGGCGTTTATTTCCTTTCAATAAGAACATTTTGTTCTCTAATGAAAAGAAACGTTGAGATAAGATACTATGTCTGAACACATTAAAATGCTTGATATATAGACACCCAATTTCGATGAAAATAGAAAACAAAGTGGAACACTTTGTTTTATTAATCTATTTATTTATTTATTTATTGGTTTGTTTATTCATTTATTTATTTACTTGAGGAATCTAAAATAAGTAAAGTGCGGCGAGGAATAATGAGACAACTTTAGTGTGAAACGTCGGTGAGAAATAATGAGTTTGAAAGTGAATATCTTCGAAAACGTTGCAGATTTTCATTTGTTATATTTTTTCTTTCTCTTTGTTTTTTTAAGAACTTGTTTCGTTTTAACAAAAAAAAAAAAAAGAAAGAATATTTAATTTTTCAAAGATGCTTCACAAAAACGTAAAGCGTTCAAATGTTCTCGACTCTCGATTATAGAAAACTAGAGACATATACAAAAGTCGTTTTAGCTTTTGTTCTTAGCTGTAAACTTTTGCACAAAGTTACTATTTCTCAGTAAAAAAAGGGAAAAATAATAGTTGTGTCTAGTGGTAGAGTGTTCGCCAATGGCCCGGGAGACCGGGGTTCAATCTCATGTCGAGTCATACCAAAGACACAAAAAATTTGATATATTCTAGCTTAACATTCAACATTATATGGTAAGGATCAAGGGTAAAGTGGAACGATCAAGAGAAAGGAGTAGCAGCCTCCGCTACACCTCAGTGTAGTAGGAATTGAAAAGGGAGCTTACAAGTCACCTTCGACTACGGTCGCCAACTTTACTTACTTATAGTCAGAGAGAGAGAGAGAGAGAGAAAGAGAAAGAGAGAGAGAGAGTTTAAACAATTTCAAGCTGCAACAATTAGAATTTTTTAATTTACTGATAAAATTATTAAAATTTTTGCAAGTACCTTTAAGTTTTTTCAATTATTGAAAATTTATAGTTTTTTCATATCTATTTATCTGTTTAGCTATCTATCTACTTTATGGCACATCAACTTTTATGGTTTATTTAATGCCAATTCCTATATATCTCTCATTTTTTTATCTTTCTATCCATCTATCTATCTTGCAAAGATATATAAATAGATTGATGGATAGGTTATGTTTCATGGCATATCAACTTTTATGGTTTATTTAATGCCAATTCCTGTCAATGCACACACACACACACGCACACACACATACATACATATATATATATATATATATATATATATATATATATATATATATTGGCAGTATTTCTTCATTGATACATATTTGATTGAACATAATAGATATTTTTTGTCTACATATTTTTTTGTTAATCCTTTCAAATTGCCGTATTGATCTTATGATATTCAACGGGAATTGGTTGATAAAACTTACATAATTAGTTTAAATTACTTGGGAAATAACTAATTATGGAAGGTTAATAAATCAATTCCCACCGAATATCAAAAGATCAATATGGCAATTTGAAAGGATTAAAAAATATGTGGACAAAAAATATCTATTATGTTCAATCAAATATATATATATATATATATATACGATGAAAATAGGTGAAAAAGTGGATAAATCAAACACTTACAACGGATTCAGTGGTAATATTTCGTTCTTTATTTACGGAATAACTTCTTCAGAGTCTGAAAAAAGAACGAAATATTGTAATTGTCTCTGATTTATTCACTTTTTCACTTATTTTTATTATCTTGTCATATTCTCCCAAATCTACCATTTCTACATATATATATATATATATATATATACCCACATGAATATATATATATATATATATGTGTGTGTGTGTGTGTGTGTGTGTGTGTGTGTGTGTGTGTGTGTATATATATAGTGAGTGAGTAAGTGAGTAAAATTGATAACAACGCAATCCAAATAGAAGGAGAGATTTATTGAGAAGCAAAATCGACATCATAGCGTTACAGTTCTAATAAGGGCTGGGAGGGAAGATATTAGTGATTTTAAATCATCAATTGATGTTTAAAAATAGAAAATACAAAAAACCTAGGGAAAATATGCATATCAATAAATAGACATATATGAGTTGTAAGTAAATAGTTTGTTGGAACATAATTTTTTCAAGTCAGAGCTTATTTGTTAGCACAAAGTTAAATGGTTTCAAGTATTGTTTGTTTGTTTGTTTGCTTGTTTGGGTTTTATGTCAAATCAAACTTTGTTGGTTATTTAATGCCAAATCCATTTTTTTACAAATAAGCAGTTCTATTCAAAAAACTCACTTTTGCATAAGTACACAATTTACTTGTCAAAAACATTTCTATTTCAAGTTATTCAGTTTTGTCAAACAGTTCTAATTCAAACAATTCAGTTTACTGTTAAATGTCAAAAACAGTTCTATTGCAAATAATTCAGTTTAGCATAAGTACGCAGTTTAAATGTCAAAACAGCTCTATTTCAAGCAATTCAGTTTATCATAAGTACACAGTTTAGTGCTATTTGACCCATATATAGGAACCTTTCAGCTGCTACCACTCCCACTCAGAGTAGACTAAGGAGCGATGGTAATAAAGGGGTACTCCGAATTCCTCAAAGCTCCAGCATCACTGGAACCTTACCATCAGATTGTTTAGTGTCATTTCCAGGGCACTCATTGGGAAGGGGTCTTACCCCACTGCATAGATGCAGTCGGTGTATTCTACAGTCCCACCTGACAGGGCGATCAAGTATTGTTGTCCAGCACTAATAATCATATTTATCATATATCCCTACCAAATACGAACGAACACTAATAATTCGATTTTGATATAGTTAAATGGTTTCATGGAGGTGCCCGTGGTGTAATCGTCGTAGGAAATGGACACGATGACAAGAGTTCAAATCCTGGACGAGACTGATTGCATTTCCCAGAGCACTAATACCCTTGGGAAAGGTATGAATCCAATTATTCTCCCTCCAGCTATGGGTAAATAGTAGGATAGACTTGGATCTTCAGCCTTGGCGAGGCAACTAGTCTAGGAGAAGGAAAACTCTGAATTGAAACCTGTTAAACTTCGCTTAAGAATTGACCTTGTGTCATATCCTGCCCGAGCGGAGGGGTTGGTAAATAATAGTTTTATGGTTTCCAAGATTTCTGTCTTACACTAATAATTCTTTTTGCATACAGCTAAACTGAATAGTTAGAAATAGAACTGTTTTTGACATTGAAACTACTTATGCTAAACCTAATTGTTTGAAATAGAACTGTTTTGACATTTAACTGCAGGTAGGCAAAAACTATACTTATACTAAAGTGAATTGTTTGAATTAGAACTGATTGACTAAACTGAATATCTTGAAATAGAAATGTTTTTGAAAATTAAACTGAATTGTTTGAAATAGATCTGATTATTTGTATAAAAATGAATTTAGCATTTACTAACCTATAAAGATTGATATGACATAAAACCCAAACAACCAACCACTCTTTTTGCATATATTTGATTAATTTCAATATTACTAACACTAATAATTCTATTCGATATTAGTTTTTGGTTGTTGTTGTTTTTCGATATTAGTTTTTGGTTGTTGCTGTTTCTTTTTTTTTTCTTTTTTTTTTTTCCCACCGTTAATTGGCTCCAAGTGTTGCATTGTATTTATCAAGTACTTTCTGGTCCTAACAATTTGCTCACTGCTGTATGGTTTCAAATAACTACTAATAATAATTCTAAGTAAACGATTGAACAGTTCTATTTGGCCATTTTGATGGGACCCAAACAGTGTAAGTGGACCTGGGAGTAATGGTAATAAGGGGTCATTAACATTCCTCAAACTCCAAAACAAGTTCCTCGCTCTCAGACGCAGTTTAACGTTTGATAGTCTGGCGATAATTCTATCTATCTATCTATCTATCTATCTATCTATCTCGACAGAGCATAGCTTAGCAATATCATGGTTGTTTCGATTTGAAGTGGGGTTATCATCGTGAGATTAGATTGGTTTGGTTTGTTGGGTTTTATGACATATCAACCTTTGTAGGTTATTTAACGCCAAATCCATTTTTATGTAAATAATCTGTTCTATTTAACACAATTCAGTTTCGCATAAGTACACAGTTTAATGGTCAAAAACATTGCCATTTCTCACTATTCAAGCAGTTATATGTAACAATTCGGTTAAGTGTAAATACAGTTTTAATGTCGAAAAACAGTTCTATTTGAAATAATTCAGTTAAGCATAAGCACGCAGTTTAAATGTACGTACGGTTTAATTGTAAAAGTATGTTGTTAGTTCTATTTAAGTACGGTTTAATTGTCAAAAACATTTCTATTTCAAGCTATTCAGTTTACTCAATTCAGTTTAGCATAAGTATGCTGTTAGTTGTATTTAATCCATAGATAGGACCCTTAACAGGTGCTACCATCCTGGGCCAGAGTTAACCTGGGAGCGATGGCAATGAAGGGGTACTCCACATTCCCCAAAGCTCCAGCATAGCTGGAACCTCACCATGAGATTGTTTAGTGTCATATCCAGGACACTCGTTGGTGGGGGGGGTGTATTCTACGGCCCCAACCGACTGTGCAATCGTGAGATTAGAGTAAGTGATCAGATATAATAATCAATACGCGTACAGTTTTCAAAATGAAAAAAAAAAAGTTTACCTATTATTCAGAAGACATTAGCAAAATATGCTTTGGTAAAAATAAAAGTGTCATCTTACTTTATAATAAGATTTTATTTTCTCCTTGCTTATTCAGATCCGTTGAAATCTATCTATCTACCTATCTATCTATCTATCTATCTATCTCTATCTCTCTCTCTCTATATATATATATATGTATATATATATATCCGTCTCACACACATACTTTGTCTCTCTTTGTCTGTCTCCCTTTGTCTCTCTCTCAGTCTAGTTATCTAACTCTCACACCCATACACTTTTCTATCCCTCTCTATCTATCTATCTATCTCACACACGATTTTCTCTCAATATATCTATCTATTACTCTCTCTCTCTCTCTCTCTCACACTCACACACACACACACTCACACACACACACACACACACACACACACTCATACTCTATCTATCTATCTATCTATCTCACACACGCTTTTCTCTCAATATATCTATCTCTTACTCTCTCTCTCTCTCTCTCACACACACACACACACACACACACACAAACACACATACACACTCATAATCTATCTATCTATCTATCTATCTATCAATCTATCTCACACGTGCGCTTTTCTCTGTCTGTCTGTCTCTCTTTCTATCTACCTATCTATCAAACATAGACACTTTTCTCTCTGTCTCTGACTGTCTCTCTCAGTCTCTCACATAAAGTCATACTCTATCTATCTCACACTCACACTTTTATCTCTCTCTCTCTCTCTCTCTCTCTCTTTCTCTCTCTCTCTCTTTCACTCTTACTCCCTCTCGCTCTATCCATCTATCTCAGATAGCATACATATAAATATATATTTTTTTAAATGTACACACACACACACACACACACACACACACACACACACACACGAGAATGTGTATTCCATCAACCACCCAGTTGTTCCAGGTGGGTGTTTCCTCCTCCCAACTTTTGATAAATGAAGGAATAACATCGCTAGTGACCCCCACAAACACCATGGTTGTTTGGTTTTCATCACTATGAAGATGCATCTAACAAAAGAATGATACACAAACACTGAAATCTTTGCATTGGAACTTAGCATTTCAGAAGGGTATTGCCATCCTCAAAGAGTGAGTCTAACTTTAATTTGCTGCACAATAGACAAAACCTAAAATAACTCAAGTGCATGCACGAGATTAAAAATTGAAAGTGAAAACAATTAACCTAGTGTACCCTGTATATACTAGCCGTAATAGTTGCACCTCGCAACAATTTCTTTTAAGATAGTGACAAAAGAAAAAAATCAGAAAAAGAAAAAAAAAATGACGCTGAATGATTCTAATACTTTTTGAATATTTTTGTATGCAAATTATTGTTATCATCATCATCATCATCATGTTGTGCCGCGCGCATGGATTTCCTTGACCCTCTTCTCTCTCTCTCTCTCTCTCTCTCTCTCTCTCTCTCTCTCTCTCTCTCTCTCTCCATTTGTCTCTATCATTTGTTGTATTTTTAAATATGTTCAGGTAATTTTGGTGATTATACATGATAAGGTAAGAAGACTGTGCAATTTTCATCTTTGGTAATTCAGACACCAATTCATCAATCTCTCTCTCTCTCTATATATATATATATATATATGTGTGTGTGTGTGTGTGTGTGTGTGTGTGTGTGTGTGTGTGCTGTTATATATATTCATATATATAGAGAGATAAAGTAACTAAATTTGGCGATTGTATGCGAGGGAAACCCGAAGGTTCTTTTTTCAATAGCTACTACACCGAGGTGTAGGAGAGCGGGCCACTTCTTTCCTTAGATTACTCCACGTTACACTTGATCCCTACCTTATAAAGCTGAGTGTTAAGCAAGGCAGCATCAAGTGCCATTTTTTGAGTCTTTCCTATGACTCGACCTGGGATTAAACCTTGGTCTCCCTGATCATTGGGCAACACTTTAACCATTATATATATATATATATAGGTGTACGTGTGAGAAAGAGAGAGAAAAAATATTTAAGCTTAGATTTAGATTGTGAAAGTAAATAAATGCACTCAGATTAGTTATTTTTGGTGGGGGGGTCCGTAACAACAGGTAAAATTTGGGGTACTCGGGTGGTCTATATACGCAAAGGCTGGAAAAAAAGAAAGCAAGCAGTAGATGAAGGTAATTTGATTGCTTGTTGTTTATTGGTAGGTCTTCTAGACTACATCCTGTGTCCGTATAGAGCTTTTGTAGATGAATTCTAGCTGCTTGTCCGTATAAAAGGGCCCATTGGAGTGTTGTATAGCCGTAATACAAATATAATTATAAATATAAGCAGAAACATAATCAAACATAATATACGAACTTCAATGAACAAACGAATACACTTCTTTATAAAAATATATCTCCCACACTTTATTCTCGAAAGGGTGATGTTTCTTGTGTGTGAGAGATGAGCTGGAGACAGGGACAGACTGCTATACTGACCCAAGTTCTTTTCGCGACCATAGCAGCACTTCTTCCTCATCTTGGCTGGGGTTGCACAACCGTGGGTCACTGAGGACCCAAAGCCTTCTGTTTGCAACTGGCTCTCACTTCAGCATCTTGTCTCCAACTGACTCGAACTGTCTGTGCACCTGGTTATATTATTGTTTAACATACATCTGCTTCCGCTGTTCTTCCGCTTATTTACACTGGTGCATCTCTTGATTGATGGCTTGGTCGAGGGTCAATATATAACAGGAGAACGCCGCTTATAAGTTTGTCTTCACATCTCCAGCAGAGTCCCGAATGTTTTGTTTGTCTAATTTAGAGGGTTTTAGAGATACTCACCACAAGATAAAACCCTTGTTGTAATATAATTGCGGAGGAATTTCGTTTTGTATATCTTGCCTTTCGGTTTAGTTAGGATGAGAACCTTTCAGCTCAGTGCATGGGTTAGTATGTGCAAACATGAGCACAGGTGTTCACGCACGTGCGGGGAGGAGGTGTCATTCATAGATGTCAAAATGAAATTCCCAGATAGGAAATGTGACTAGGGAGGTGAATGACGTCATGCCCGGAAGCGTGGGCTGAGGATTTTGAGATTTGAGAAAAAGCAGAGATTGAGTTCCTGCCTCCGAACGTGAGAGTCGAGATTCAGAGCTGGGCGAGGCCAAACGAATTTGTGCGCTACGGGCGCCGCGCGTTGATTAGGTTGATGATGTAAAAGCAGTCAGCATAGAAAGATTGTGTCTCTCTTCTCATGTCGAATTACCCTTAACTCAAAGGTTATAAAAAAAGTTTCGTACCCGAACCAATTTCGTGAGTTTCGTGTTTTCGGATTCCTATATATGATTATGAACATTTTATGAACATTATGTCTATTTCACACATCCGTATCATGGATATGTTACATTGTGGGTTATGTAATGCCAAATCCTGTTCATATACGAAAATTAGATATATATGATTTGTAAACATTACACAGATAACTTTTTAAAATGAACTTGTGCACGTTTGTCAACAGTTTAATTGTTTCAAATATCTCTATCAAACCCGAACAATTGTATTCACTATTAATCAATTGTTTGTATAAAGTGTACTGGGTACAAGTATTGCCATCGAACATTAATTATTCTATTCAACGTTACTCATTCGCTCGCATTCATTAAATGGTTCTAGATATTGTTATTTATTACAAACAATTCAATTGGATATCAGTCATTTGTTTATACACAGTTAAATGATCAAACAATTCTATTTTTAGCAATTCAGTTTAGCATTTGTCATTTGTTTTCGCACAGTTTAAGTGCGAAACATTTCTATTTGACCCGTAAATAGGTACAACCACTCCTGGCCAGAGTTGACCTGGCAGCGCGGGCAATGAAGGGGTACACTGCATTCTCCACAGCTCAAGCTTAACTGGAGTCTCACCATCAGATTTTTAAGTGTCATAAACAGGACATTCATTAGGGAAGTCTTACCCTTTTGCAGAGACGCAGTCAGTGTATTCTACAGCCCCAGCCGACTGGTTTGGTTGATGGTAATAATAATGCAAATATATATATATATATATACATATATATATTAGTATTATTATTACCATCAACCACACTAGTCGGCCATAAATATATATATATATATATATATATATATATATATATATATATTATAGCCGATTGGTCTGGTTGATGGTAATAATACTAATATATATATATATATTATTATTACCATCAACCAGACCAGTCGGCCATTAATATATATATATATATATATTATATTTATAGCCGACTGGACTGGTTGATGGTAATAATAATACTAATATATATATATATAGTATATATATATATATATATATTTGTCTACATATTTTTTGTTAATCCTTTAAAATAGTCGTATTGATCTTCGGCTGGAATTGGTTGATAAATCTTCCATAATTAGTTATTTCCCAAGTACTTTCTGTCCATCTTTGGGCCATCATCATGTATTACAAAAGTGATGAAACTTTTGTATGTACAATTACTACTTTGTAAGAAGAAGAGCGTTTGTACTGTTGTATTGTGTAGCGTTTACTTTTCGAATCTGTTCTATGAATAACGTCAGTAGCTAAAGACTTTTAAGTACAATCGCACTGGTTTCAAAGTTAATTCTGTTAAATTTGGTTTGTATGTTCGTAATATGTAGTGCCTCGAGAATCTATAGTTTTTGTTTGTTATATATACGAGGTGGGGGCAAAAGGTAACCTTTTGCCTTTGCTTTAATTTTTTTTTTTAGCTTTTTTTTTTCAAGTTTTTCTCTTATAAAAAAAAATAAATAACATTCACATGTACGTATGTCTGAGTGTGGGTTGAAAGGTTTGTTGGCTGAGAAGTTCATATTATGACGTCATAGATGTTAGAGATGTAAATGATGCCTTCTTTGACCTGTCCCCGTCGGCTAAGGTGGGTCAGTAGAATACACCAACTGCACCTCTGCAGACTCCCCCAATAAGTGTTCTATGGCCCAGTCAGTTAGGGCTGTAGAATACACCAACTGTTTCTCTGCTGAGGGGTAAAACCCCCTCCCAATGAGTGTCCTAGATATGGCACTAAACAATTTGATGGTGAAGTTCCAATGTTGCTGGAACTTTGGGGAATGCGGAGTACCCATTCATTGCCATCGCTCCCAGGTCCACGCTGGCCCGGAGCGGTAGCACCTGATAAAAGTCCTATCTATGAGTTAAATTGAACTAAGCCGTGGTTTCTTGACTTTACTGTTTTTTGCCTTTAAACTTCGTATTTATGCTAAACTGAATTGTTTAAAATAGAACAGTTTTGACACTTAAATTGTGTACTTCTGCTAAACTGAATTATCTGAAATAAAACTGTTTTGACATTAACTCTGTTTATTGCCTAGTCGGCTGAGGCTGTAAAATACACAAACTACACCTCAGCTGAGGGGTAGGACCCCCCTCCCCCATGTGAATCCTGGATATGACACTAAACAATCTGATGGGGAAGTTCCAGTAATGCTGAAACTTTGGGGAATGCGGACTACCCCTTTATTGCCATCGCTCCCAAGTCCACTCTGGGTCAGACTGTTAGCACCTGATAGGGCCTTATCTATGGGCTTAATAGAACTAACTCCATACTTATACTAAACTGAATTGTTTGAATTAGAACTGTTTGACTAAGCTGAATAACTTGAAACAGAAATGCTTTTGACAAATAAACTGTACTTACATTTAAACTGCGTGCTTATATTAAACTGAATTGTTTGAAATGGAACTGTTTTGCTATTTAACTGTGTAAACGAAATCTGTGCTTAAACTAAACTGAATTAGCTAAATTAGAACTGTTTGACTACACAGAATAGCTTGAAATAGAAATGTTTTTGACAATTAAACTGAGTACACATGCTAAACTGAATTGATTGCAATAGAACTGACTATTTGCATAAAAATGGATTTGGCGTTAAATAACCTACAAAGGTCGATATGCCATAAAACCCAAACAACCAACCAACTTCGACCAATGAAATCCAAGCAATGCAATACTGACGGAAGAAGAGTGAGAACTACAAGTCATACTATGTTAACAAATAAACCTCATTTGGTCACATTTTATGAGCGTATCCAGAACAGATTTACAAATTCTGACAATCTGTCGAATTTTTGGTGTTCGTGCAAAAAAATCTCGAGGCTACAGTCTTATTTGTGGATTTCTCCAAAGCATTTGCCTCCATATGCAGAGGTAAGATGGAGCAAAGACTTCTAGCCTATGATCTCCCCCAAGAAACCGTCACAGCCGTAATAATGGTCAATAAAAATACGGAAGACATTAAAACCCACGAAGCGCCATATATATATATATATATATATATATATATATATATATATGTGTGTGTGTGTGTGTGTGCAGTCGTAATTTACTAAGCTTTTTGCTTAGATGTGGCACAAAGCGGTATGAAGGGAGTACCTAATGAGACCCGAACTCACTCTTGAAGGTTTGCAAGTCTAGCTTGCGAATCCTTACACAACCTGAGACGTCAGTAATTTATTAAGCTTTTGACTTAGAAGTGGCACAAGGCCGTATGAATAGGGGGTCAAACTTGAAGTTATATTACTCTAGTTTGCAAACTGTTACACCACCAGAGGAGCCCCAAGTCCTACTTTTGAAATTTACAAAGCTTTTTTCTTTAACTATGGCACAAGGGCGTAAAAATAAGGTATCCAATGAGACTCAAACTCACACGTGATGGTTAGCTAGTCTAGCATGATCCTATTTACCAACCCCTCCGCTCGGGCAGGATATGATACAAGGTCAATTTTTAAGCGGAGTTTAACAGGTTTCAATTCAGAGTTTTCCTTCTCCTAGACTAGTTGCCAAACCAAGGCTGAAGAACCTAGTCTGTCCTACTATTTACCCATAGCTGGGGGGAGAATAATTGGATTCATACCTTCCCCAAGGGTATTAGTGCTATGTGAAATGCAATCAGTCTCGTCCAGGATTTGAACTCGTGTCGCCGTGTCCAGCATGATAAGCCTTACACTACCCCAGACACCAGTAATTTAATAATGGGGTACCTGATGAGACTCGAACTCACTCGTGAAGGCTTGCTTATCTACCTTGCTAACCCTTACACCACCCGAGAAGCCCAACACGTCATTGATTAAGAGTTTGTTTTTAATGTGATCTATGAATAATTTAAATGAAAGCGCTCATCGTGTGAACTCGTAGTCAAATTTGAACGCACAGTCCAAATCCTTGTTTGTTTTTTTTGTTTTTTTTGGAGAGGGAGGGTCTTTTCTAAGATATACATATAAGATATACATATAAGATATACAATATATATCATCATCATCTTGTCGTGCCGCTAGCACGGATATCCCTGACCTTCTCTCTCGCCATTTTTCCCTATCGTTCATCGCCTCTGGCAG
>CAUZXS010005703.1:42500-50000 GCA_963585895.1 Sepioteuthis lessoniana | reverse complement strand
CTCATCTCTTGTCATTCCTAATTTGTAAATGAAACTTTATTATATGTTGGTCTGTAGACGAAAAACAGAGTATACGGAGGTTTGTAGTTTCAGTTATCTGCTCGTGGTCTTCGGACTAGTTCCCGCGCGTTAGGAGTGTCTCCTACTGGGCATATTTCAAAAAGTACAAAGGCAAGAAAATCAACAACTTAATGACAACATATATATATATATATATATATATATATATATATATATATATATATATATATATATACTCACATCAGGTGATGAAATTCATTTGAATCTAAATGCGGTTTTTATGGGCAAGTAAAATATATTTATGCCATTCTCTTCAAATCTAGCAAGCTCTTGGCAAATCTATCTATCTATCTATCTATCTATCTATCTATCTATCTTAATCTGCTCATCTATTAATCAATCTATCTATCTATCTATCTCTGCTCTACTATCTATCTATCTATCTATCTTAATCTTGGCCCATCTATATCTGTCTTACTTCTTTTGCAAATCAATCTATGTATTATATATATATATATATATATATATATATATATATATATATATATATTTATATTTATACACATATATATATATAACTTACTATTTGAGAATCTTTCTATCAATCTATCTATATTAGTTGTGAAGAAGACTATTTATTTCGCTTATTGCTTTTATTTATTTATTTATTTATTTATTTGTTTGTTTGTTTCTTTCCTTTATTTATTTCCATTGTACTTATTTTGATATATATATATATATATATATATATATATATATATATATATATATATATATATATATAACTTTCATATCCACACATTTCATATATATATATATATATATATATATATATATATATATATATATATATATATATCCTTCTAAGCTGTGGCTATGTTAAAACCACTATATAAATTCACTAGATCGACGCAATAACGAAACGCATGAGGAAAAAGCTGGAGGAGAAGTATATGAAAATGCCTGGTGTTGTATTCAAAGATGTATATACGATATATATACACACTATATATAGACTATATACAATTTATACATAATATATATACATATATATATATATATATATATATATATATATATATATATATATATATATATATATATATATATATATATATATATATATATATGTATATATATATGTTCATGTAATATATATTATATCATGTATACTAAACATAAAGAAAAGATGGGGGTGTCCTCGTGGTGTAATGATTAAAGCGATGAATCGTAGTACGCGAGTTCGTACTCCAGTCGCGCTATTACGTTCACTTTTGGGAAAGGTATGAACCCCCTTATCCTCCCAGCTATGGATTAAATAGTACCACTACTGTTCTTCAAGGAGTATGGCTTTGGCATTAAATAGCCTAAAAAGAGTTAATATGCCATTAAACAAAGAAACCAAACCTAAAGAAAAGATAAATGAATATTTACTATATATATATGTGTATATATATATATACACACACACACACACACACACACACACACACATATATATATATATATATGTGTGTGTGTGTGTGCGTGTGAATGTGTGTGTGTATGCATATATGTGTGTATACACAATATCTTTATAAAATATGATATCAACAACAATTGGTATGTGTATATAATATATCTATACATGTACATATGATATTATATATATTTGATAAAAATATATATAAAGTAAGTAAAATGTTAAACATATATAATACACACACACACAATATATATATATATATATATATATATATATATATATATATATATATATATATATATATATATATGTACATATAATAAAATATATCATACAACAAAATATTTACAAAATAATATATATCATACACATCTAATATATTACCTATATTTGAATGTATATTATATATAATACATTTCTAAATGCAATATATATCATATACCATATATATATACGATAAAAGTATATATATAAGATATATATATATATATATATATATATATATATATATATATATATATATATATATATAATGTTATATACATGATATATGAAATATATAAATAATATAATATTTATAATACATGGATGTAATAGATATTATATATACAAAATACGTAATGAAATATACATGAAATAACATATACAATATATACTTTATGGAATATGCAATATCTTTTATGTATGAATAAATATATAAATTGATAATACATAAATTGCAAATAGATATAAAACATAATCGATATGTAATTAATATAATGTATTTTTACAAATGAAATATGTACTTATATATAAATAATATGATGTTTAATATACACACACACACACACACATATATATATATATATATATATATATATATATATATATATATATATATATATATACATATATTATATTTATTGTATTATATCATATTATATTATATCATATTGCATTTTACGTATATGGTATATTATATATATTTTATACATAATACATTTATGTAATATATATAATGTATTCATGATACAAAATATGTATGATATATAACATAATATTTAAAATATTATATATAATATTAGATATATGATATATTTCCTGCTTATATATAATATATAGGCATAAAATATATTATATATAAACAGATTATGTAATATATATATTATAATGTGCACAATATAATATACATAAGATCTATGCAATATATAATATATAATCTATTATTCATCTACGATATATTGAATAAAATATATCATATTCATATTATATGCATAAATACATATATATATATATATATATATATATGTGTGTGTGTGTGTGTGTGTGTGTGTGTGTGTGTTGTGTGTGTGTGTGTGTGTGTGCTTATGTATTTAGTATAATATACATTAAATATCATATTCATATTCAATATACTATATGGATATATAGATATTTAATAATATATATATATACTATATATATATATATATATATATATATGTGTGTGTGTGTGTGTGTGTGTGTGTGTATACCTAGAGTGACCCAAATGCTCCCCTTTCAATAGCAACGACTCCGAGGAGTAGGGGAGGCCCTAGATTGCCCCACTTTACCCTTAATCCTTAACTTATAATGCTAAATGTTACGCAAAGCGGCATCAAGTAACATTTTTTGAGTCTTTGGTATGACTCGACCTGGTATCGAACCCCGGTCTCTCGGACGATTGGCGAACAAACATAATTATAGATATTCAATATGATAAAATGTATGTATGTATGTAAGATCATAGAAACTTACGTTCTTTCTATGATCAGTGAATTACTTACATCGGGGGAAAATCTTTGCATATTTTTTATGTGGTTCAATCCCTACTTACGGTTATTTACTCGCCAACAACAACAACAAAACATACGAATTATTTTTATTTAAACGAAATATAAGGAATGCAACTTAAAAGCTTTTCATTCTTAAAACCACCTACACATACTCCCCTAACATACGCCCACACACAGAGGTACACACCCACACCCACATATATATGTATTTATACATATAAATGTCTATATATAGTATCTTCCAGAAATATGAATGCCCTAAAAATTCTCTTTCAATAAAAGGTACCATCTACACTAATGATTCTTTCTGGAGGAATATTATACAAAACAAATCTACAAATCTGATATAAACGTATATATATATATATATATATATATATATATATATATATATATATATATATATATATATATATATATATATATATATATATATATATATATATAAGTAAAGCTGACGGCCGTAGTCGAGGGAGACCAGAAGGATCCTTTTTCAATTGCTACTAAACCAAGGTGTAGGAGAGGGCGCTACTCCTTTCCTGGATTGCTCCACTTTACACTTATATATATAACGTAAATTGCAGAGTGTTAAGCAAGGAGGCATTAAGTACCATTTTTAAAGTCTTTGGTATGACGTGACCTGGGATTGAACCCAGGTCTCTCGGACCATTGGCGAACACTCTATCTACTTGGTCAATTCATATTGCCTATGAATAAATACAGTCTTGATAAGTTCTTTTTTAAAATAAAAAGTTAATTTTCTTCTGCTCCCAAAATACGAGGATCTCATTTCTTTTCTTGAGGAAAGAAAAATAATCTAAATAGATATTATTAGGTATTATTTAATGCTAAATTCCAACTGCAACCGAAAATGAAATTACAATCAATATCTATATATAAGAGAATTATACTTATTTCAGGACCGTTACTCTACAATTATTTTGTCATAGAATTTATATGATTAAAATAAAAATATTGTTCAACATGATTGCAGACACCTCAAATCATCACTCAAGTGCAAAATGAAATGAAAAGCTGTTTATTTGCTATTTTTTAGCATTTTAAGTTACTTGCTCTAATAAACATACAGCGAAGTGCTTTTATGCTGGGTTACAGATATATATATATGTATATATATATATATATATATATATATATATATATATATATATATATATATATATGAAAGTAAATATGGATAAAATCCGACAGTATGAAGGTAGCAGGAAAAAGTATAATCCAAATAGGTGAATATATCATGATGTGAAGTCGACGTTAACGTTTCGGTTATAATAACCATCGTCAGGACTTGGATATAAAATAGTTCAACAATATAGATGTATATTTCTCATTTGCTCCTGTCATCTCAACAATCACCCATCTATATTGTTGAACTATTTTATATACAAGTCCTGACGATGATTATTATAACCGAAACGTTAACGTCGACTTCACATCATGATATATTCACCTATTTGGATTATATTTTTTCCTGCTACCTTCATATATATATATATATATATATATATATATATATATATATATTGAGAGAGAGAGAGAGGGGGGGGAGGAATCAAGTCAGACTTTCACAGAATAGAATACGCTGACTACATCTCTGCATACGGATAAGACTCCCCCAACGAGTGTCCTAGATAAGACGCGAAACAATTTAATAGACTTCAGTAATGCTGGAGTTTCGGGGAATACGGAGCACCCCTTCGTTGCCATGGCTCTCTGGTCTACTGTGGCTTGGTGTAGTAGCACCTGATATGGTCCTATCTATGGGTCAGATAGAACTAAACTGTGTACTTACGCTAAAATGAATCGTTTAAAATTGACTATTTTTATATTTAGCTGTGTTTAAAGCGTGCACTGAATTGTTTAAAATAGAACTGCTTTGACATCTAACTGTTTGTAAACAAAAAAAAAATAAAACTGTACCTATACTAAACTGAATAGTTCGAAACTTTTATCAAAATTCGGCGTTAAATGACCCGAAAAGGGTTGATACGCCGTTAAACAAACAACCAACAAATCAACCAACCAAACAAACAAAAGAAAAAGAAGGATTATCAATACATTTTATCATATATATCTTTTTATTAAATAGGTTATATATATTACTGGCCGGCCCATTGGTATAGGGGTAGAGTGTTCCCAATGATCTGCAAGACCGCGGTTCAATCCCAGGTTGAGTCATATGACTTATATATATATCATGGTTTTTTACAAGAAAGGAAATATTCACTTAATATAATCATCAGAAATATCACTTTCGTTTTCAATGACAGCAGCTCAAGAAACGATGATGTATTTAGAGTTGTAATTTCATTGAAATTTCAACACAGATTTTTATTTGTCAAAATCACGAAGTCATAAACACAAAATAGAAATTTAGAAACAAAAAATTTGGAAATGGTCATTGAAACATTTTACAGGAAGGGAGAAAACCTACTTTTCTTGAAACATTGAATCAAAAATTTGTCCTCCTGTTAAACTGCAATCATTGAAAATGAAGTTGATTACAGATGAGATGATAATTTTCAATTAAATTTAACTTACATTTGCTTCAGTAATTAATTATCAAACACACTTTTTATATATTGTACTTAAATCCAACTATTGTCCTTCTATTTATTTAGTCGAGTGGGATAGGGCTGCAGAATACATAGACTGCAACTCTGCAGAGCAGTAGTACCTGATAGGGTCATATCAATGGTTTAATGGAACTAAACAGTATACTTATCCGAATCTAAATTATTTAAAATAGAACAGTTTTTGCATTTAACTGTGTATAAACAAAAAACTGTACTTATGCTGAATTGGATTGATTCAAAAAGAACTGCTTTTGATATTTAAACTGTGTACTTATGCTAAACTGAATTGTTTGAAATAGAACTGTTTATAAGTATAAAAATGGATTTGGCATTAAATAACCTACAATGGGTGATATGCCATAAAACCAAACTTGCCCAGTCGGTTGGGGCTACAGAATACACCGTCTGACTGTCTACAAAGGGGTAACTCACCCCCCCCAAATGAACTATTGTCCTCGATATGACACTAAACAATCGGGGTGGGTCCTCGTGGTGTAAAGCGATGGCTTGCGGAATCGTAGTACGCGAGTTCGTACTCCAGTCGCGCTATTACGTTCACTTTCGGGCAAATACTCTTGGGAAAGGTATGAACCCTCTTATCTTCCCAGCTATGTGTTAAATAGTACCACTAATGTCCTTCTATGAGAATGGCTTTGGCATTAAATAACCTACAAAGGTTGATGTGCCATTAAACTAAGAAACAAACCAAACTAAACAATCGGATGCTGGAACTTTAGGGGATGCGCTGTAACCCTTCATTACTATCACTCCCAGGTCCACTCTGACCTGGAATGGTAGCAACTGATAGGGTACTATCTATGGGTCAAATAGAACTAAACTGTGTACTTATGATAAACTGAATTATTTGAAGTGGAACTGTTTTGTATGCTGAACTGAATTGTTTGAAATAGAACTGTTTTGGCATTTAACTGTGAGGAACCAAAAAACTATACTTATACTAAATTGAATTGTTTGAATTAGAACTGTTTGAATAAACTGAATAGCTTGAAACAGAAACTGAATAAAACACAAACAAACAAACAAACAAAACAAACCAGACCCTCAATTTATAAGTAAATTGTAAAGCAGACTGTGTACTTGGTTGGTCAACCACTCTGAGAGAAGGAAAACGCCAAACATTAAACTGCTTAACGATTAACCTTGTTTCAACGTACTAATATACTTTCTCATCCTTCTCAGCCATGTTTTTATGCACTGCTGGAGGGATTTTTCTGGGATGGCCCTCGGCTCAATCGTTACAACCTTCTTAATAGTCGCCACACTATTAAAACACGCCTTTTTGGTCATACCCTTGTCCTTGAGGAAAAGGGAAAATTTATATGCAGCAAGGTCAGATAAATAGGATGATTTTTTCCAAAATGGTGATGTTGCTCTCGGCCATGAACTGCCGGAGGCTCAGCACATCCAGTCCCGTTACTTTTCTGAAATGATCAAATCTTCGATGATAATCTTCCAAACACTGTCCTTTTTTCATGTCCAGCAAGTTTGTGATCATTCAAACAGTCAACCCACGATGGGTGAGGAGATAGATAGATAGATAGATAGATAGATAGATAGATAGATAGATAGATATGAAGGGTGGGGAGAGAGGTAGATAGATAAG
>CAUZXS010005703.1:22500-35000 GCA_963585895.1 Sepioteuthis lessoniana | reverse complement strand
TCTTCAAGTCTCCAGGACTCTTCACAGTATTCTGGCCGTTCTCAACAATGCTGTAGTTTGGATGGTCTCCACTCGTCCGCCAACTTCCAAGTCCTCTATTCCCTTTAATAATCTTTTAGTTACAGGGCCGAAAGTACCAATCAAGATTGGTATATTTGTCACCTTCATATTCCATAATTTCTTTCAATTCCCTAGCAAGGTCGAGGTACTTATCCTTCTTTTCACATTCTTTCAGTTTTATTCTGTAGTCATCCGGAACAGCAAAGTCCACAATTTTGCAAGTTCTCTTTTGTTGATTATTATAAGGTTTGGTCTTCTGGCCGAGATTAGGTGATCCGCTTGTATGTCAAAGTCTCTTAGGAGTTTATGTGTGTCATTCTCCAGGACAGATAACAGGTTGTGCATATACCATTTGTTTGTATGGTCAAACTTAAATTTTTTGCACAATTCCCAGTGGATCCACCTTGCCCACTAGTCATGTCTATTATTATTATTATAATTCAACATAATAATTGGTCGTAAATTACCTGAGCATATCATTCGATTACGATAAGACTAATCTTTTCATCGTATATTTTCTCGTATATAAACGAGTAAAAACTAGTCAGATTTCTTAAAATGTTTTTAACCTGGATGGCATAATTATTAGAGTATTCACCAATGGCCTGGGAAACCTGGGTTCAATCCTAGGTCGAGTCATACCAAAGACTCAAAAACTGGTACTTGATATCTCCTTGCTTAACACTCAGCATTATAAGGAACGGATCAAGGGTAAAGTGGAGCAACCCAGGGAAAGGGGTAGTGTCCTCCCCTACCCCTTGGTGTAGTAACTATCGAAAAGGGAGACTTGGGGTCACCCTCGACTAAAGGGAGACAACTTTACTTTATTGAAGCGATTTCGTGTTGAATAGGCAGCAGTAGTTGATGACCTAGTCGGCTGGGGCTGCAGAATACACCGAGTGCATCTCGGCAGATGGATAAGACTCCCCCCACCAACAAATGTCCTACATATGACACAAAGCAATCTGATAGTGAGTTCCCAGTAATGCTGAAGCTTTGGGAAATGCAAAGTACCCTTTCATTGCCATCACTCCCAGTTCCTCACTGGTCCGGAGTGGTAACGCCCGATGGGGTTCTGTCTCTGGGTCAAATAGAACTAAACTGTGTGCGTGTTCTAAACTGAATTGATTGAAATAGAACTATTTGTGACATTTAAACAGAGTACTTATGTTAAAGAGAATTGTTTGAAATAGAACTGTTTTGACATTTAAACTGGGTACTGATGCTTAACTGAATTGTTTGAAATAGGACTGTTTTGACATTTAACTGTGAAGAAATAAATGACTGATGTTTAATTGAATTGCTTGTGATATATAGCAAAACTTGTAACCATTTAACTTTATTGACTAAATTGAATAGTTTGAAATAGAACTGTTTTGACATTTAAACTGTGTACTTATATTTATCTGAATTGCTTGAAATAGAACTGTTTATATTGTATAAAAATGGATTTGGCATTAAATAACCCCCAACTGTTGATATGCCATAAAACCAAACCAAAGCAAACCAAGCCAAATCTTTATTATCTGTCAAGTCAAAAACAACCTCTTGAAATCTTTTTCCGTCCTGTCGGCGATGTTGAGAATATATTGACTGTATCTTTAGCAGATAGGCAAGTCCCCACCCCAACAAATGGCCGTCCTGGATATAACGCTAAACTTAATCTTATGGTGAAATTCCAGTGACGCTAAATGCATCTCCTCGATAATGAGATGGGTTACAACTTATCAGTATTTTACTAACCTTTTTTTTTTTTGCTTACATATAGCACAAGGCCGTGCAAATGGGGGCACTCAGTGACACTTGTACTCACTCGTAATAGTTTGCTCGTCTAGCTTACTAGTCATTACATCCCACGAGGCGCCCTGGATGACTGCTTAGTAACTGCAACTACAGTAGCCTGTGAGACAAATTAAGCAAAGCTTAGTAAATTACAAATCACAAACGCATTTTACTGACTTTTTTTTTTTTTTTTTGATTCGCTATTTTCAAGACTCGGAAATTGATATGCTAATTTGTGTTTGCTACTTCTGTTACTGATACTGTTAAGGTTTCGAATATAGACAGAAAGTATTTAAGATTACTCAGTTACTTGAATTCTTACGTACTGAAACTTGATTTCTTTGCAGTACGGTCGTTCGGTTGGTTGGTTGGTTGGTTTTATGGTATGTTAAACCTTTTTAGTTTATTCAATGCCGAAGTCGTTTTTTCAAGTAATTCTACGATTTCAAGTAACTTATGAAATAGTAATTTGTAAGTTACTACAGCTTTAACTGTCTATTGTTTAATCTAACAATTCATTTAAATTTATATACAATTATATATTTTCAAGTGACTATTTATGTTTAATGATAGATTTTGATTTGCAGACAGTTATATGGTTTCTATTATTCCTGTTATACACCAATAATTGGCAGTTATAGGGTTTCTAGTATTCCTGTTATACACCAATAATTGGCAGTTGTATAGTTTCTAGTATTCCTGTTATACACCAATAATTGGCAATTATATGGTTTCTAGTATTCCTGTTATATACCAATAATTGGCAGTCGTATTGTTTCTAGTAATCCTGTTATACATCAATAATTGGCAGTTATAGGGTTTCTAGTATTCCTGTTATACACCAATAATTGGCAGTTATATGGTTTCTAGTATTCCTGTTATATACCAATAATTGGCAGTTATATGGTTTCTAGTATTCCTCTTATACACCAATAATTGGCAGTTATAGGGTTTCTAGTATTCCTGTTGTACACCAATAATTAGCTCTCTAGTATTCCTATTATACACCAATAATTGGCAATTATATGGTTTCTAGTATTCCTGTTATACACCAATAATTGGCAGTTATAGGGTTTCTAGTATTCCTATTATACAGCAATAATTGGCAGTTATAGGGTTTCTAGTATTCCTGTTATGCACCAATAATTGGCAGTTATAGGGTTTCTAGTATTCCTGTTATACACCAATAATTTGCAGCTGTAGCGTTTCTAGTATTTCTGTTCTACACCAATAATTGGCAGTTATAGGGTTTCTAGTATTCCTGTTATGCACCAATAATTAGCTCTCTAGCATTCCTATTATACACCAATAATTGGCAATTATATGGTTTCTAGTATTCCTGTTATATACCAATAATTGGCAGATATATGTTTTCTAGTATTCCTGTTATACACCAATAATTGACAGTTATAGGGTTTCTTGTATTCCTGTTATACACCAATAATTTGTAGCTGTAGCGTTTCTAGTATTCCTGTTATACACCAATAATTAGCATTTATATGGTTTCTAGTATTCCTCTTATACACCAATGATTGTCAGTTATATGCTCTCAAGTATTCCTGTTATACACCAATAATTGGCAGTTATAGGGTTTCTAGTATTCCAATCAAACACCAATAATTTACATACAGTTGTATCGTTTCTAGTATTCCTATTATTCACCAATAATTTGCACAGATATAAGTCTCAAGTATTTCTATGAAACACCAATAATTTTCACGGTTATATGATTTCTAGTATTTCTATCTAACGCTAAAGATTTGCATACAATTATATTGTTTCCTGTATTACTATCAAACGACAATGATTTGGATACAGTTATATGGTTTCTAGTATTCTTATCAAACACCAACAATTTGCATATAATTATATTGTTTCAAGTATTTTTAACTGATGCAATTAATTTAGGTGTCAGGTTGAAATAGGCGATTTACAGTCAAGACAGATTTCAAAAACTAAGTTAATTAACCAACTGGATTATTTTTAACAGAGTAATATATTTTGGAAACAAGTTGCATAATCAGATCAAAAAGAGTAATAATGTAAAAAAGAATTAAGATTGCATTAGATAATTTTATAAAAACGGTAAGAAAAAGAAATTAAAAGGGTATTTTTAGTTATTATATGAATTACTCATTTGATATATATATATATATATATATAGTGGGAAAGGAGTAGTGCCCTCCCCTATACCTTGGTGTTGTAGCTATCGAAAAGGGTGTCTTCGGGTCACCCTCGACTACAGTCGCCAACTTTACTACTTACGTAATTAGTAGGGTATATGTTCAGTGTCAAGATTCTCTTTTTGTCTTATTTTCTTTTAAAGTTGATGTGAGAATATATAAAGAAAGACGAAGCAAAACATGGCCGAGTTAGCTGGGGCTAAAGAACACACCGACTGCATCTCTGTAGAGGGGTAAGACTCTCCCAATGAGTGTCGTGGATATGACTCTAAACAATCTGATGGCGAGACTCCAAGAATGCTGGAGCTTTGGGGAATGTAGTTTAACCTTTCATTGCCATCGTTCCCAGGTCTACTCTGATCCGGAGTGGTAGTACCTGATAGGGTCCTATCTATGGATTAGACAGTACTAAATAGTGTACTTATGCTAAACTAAATTATTTAGAATAGAACTGTTTTTGACATTTAAACTGTGTACTTAAGTTAAACTGAATTGTTTGAAATAGAACTGCTTATATGTATAAAAATGGATATAGACCAAACCAAACCAAGCGAGGCAAAACAAACTAACAAATAAATAAATAAATAAATAAAATAAACATCAATGAAAGAGTGACACAGCACTTACCACCACCAGATGTAAAGATTTATCTGACTTCCCACCAAAGGGTCAGATTTCATATGAAATCATTTTATAATGAGAGGCCACTCACGAATCTAGACTTAAGTGTAGCTTGCCCCGTCGGCTGGGGCTGTAGAATACACCGACTGTACCTCTGAAGAGGAGTAACCCTCCCTCAATGAGTGTCCTGATATGACACTAAACTATCCGATTGTGGTTATGATTTACTGTTTTTTGCATTTAAACTGCGTATTTATGCTTAACTGAATTGTTTAAAATAGAACTGTTTTTACATTTAAACTGCGTACTTATACTATACTGAATTGCTTGAAATAGAACTGTTTTGACATCTAAACTCGGTACGTATGCTAAACTAAATAATCTGAAATAAGACTATTTTGACATTAGCTCTGTGTATTGCCCAGTCAGATGGGACCGTAGAATAAACCAACTGCACATCTGCAGAGGGGTAAGACCTCCCCGCAATGAGTGTCCTGCATATGACGCAAAACAATCTGATGGTATGGTTCCAGTAATGCTGGAACTTTGGGGAATGCGGGACAACCCTTCATTGCCATTGCTCCCAGGTCCAGTCTGGTCCGGAATGGTTGCACCCGATAGGACCCTATCTATGGGTTATATAGAACTAACTCCATACTTATGCTAAATTGAATTGTTTGAATTAGAACTGTTTGACTAAACTGAATTGCTTGAAATAGAAATGATTTTGACATTGAAACTGTACTTACACTAAACGGAATTGTTTGATATAGATCTGTTTTGACATTTAACTGTGTGTGTAAACAAAATTTGTACTTTTACTAAACTGAATTAACTGAATTAGAACTGTTTGACTAAACTAAATAGCTTGAAATAGAAATATTTTGGTGATTAAACTGTGTACTCGTGCTAAACTGAACTGTTTGAAATAGAACGATTTTCATAAAAATGGATTTGGCGTTAAATAACCTACAACGGTTGATATGCCATAAAACCCAACTAACAAACCAACCAACTTAAGTGTTGCCATTACATAAAATTCCACTTTATAGAACGCTTTAGGCGCCTAGCAATAAACTTTGCCCCTCTAAGGAGGTAGTGCCTCGGGAAGCGTCTCTTGGGACAAGGCAGTCATCACCGGATGTATTTTAATGTCATACCCAGGACACGGCTTTTTGTGTGTGTGGAGGGGGTTCTTATCAGTCGATGTATCTCAGTCCCATTCAACTTTTGTTATATTTTGTTTGTGTTTTGTCTTGTACTTTTTGTAAGGGAGTTTCCTATGTTTTTTGTTGTTTATTTATTTTTTTTTTTTTTTGCTTTTTTTTTTTTTGCTTTTTTTTTTTTTAGTAGGGTAAAGCTTCCAAGCCGAGCCTTTTAAAGAAATCTTTAGGAAAATAAAAAGGGCAAAAGATTTATCTCGAATTCCTGACCAAAAACCAGAACTGACATTTACAAATAAAACATTGAATGTCAATTTTGAACATTTCCTTTTAATTATTCTGTCGTTCTGAATTTTTCCCATAATTCCCGAGTGAATAATAATTTGATTGCTGATTACCGACTGCAGCAGAAACGTAATTTTGCTATTTCGGTGCAGGGCTATGATTCAGCTGCAATTTCCACCAATATACAGATTAAGTGCGCACAAATTGTCCTGTTAAAAACAAAATAGCGACTTTTATTCCAAACTGTAGCCGTGTCAGTACTATTGTTTGGATACACCATCTGGACTTTTACGAAACGCCGGGAAAGAAAAAAAAAAGCTTGCTGGGAATTACACAAAAATACTGAGTGTAGATCAAATACTGGAAGTAAAACCCTACATAAAAGAAGATGTACTGGCACTTCCACCCATCTCGCAAAACTTTCAAGCAAAACGAACAAAACATGCTACACATTGCTGGAGAAGATAGGACAAACTCATAAAAGACGTTTCCCTATGGATTCCTACAAAGGCACCCTATCCATCAGCTCTGTGTGGACACTGAGTTCCTACCACAGGAATTGCCAAGGGCGACGGCTGATTGCGACAGATGCGGAGAGAGTCAAAGGAGTATGTTTTTTCGGTACACCTTAATAATGATTAAATATAAATAATACTTACAAAATACTTTCAATATTTAGCCGTATCAGTACTACTGTATGGTAGCACCACCTTGACTTTAACGAAGGGCTCGTAGGAAAAGCTAAACAGCAACTATACAAAGATGCTACGAGCTGTTTTAATAAATCCTAGAAGCAGCACCCTACAAAACAGACACTGTACGGCCACTTACCTTCCATCTCATAAATTATGCAAGTAAACGAGCAAAATATGCCAGGGGTGTCCTCGTGGTGTAATGGTTTAACCATTTGTCCAGTCGCGTTCACTTTCGGACAAATATGCTTGGGAAAGTCACGAAACCTCTTATTCTCCCAGCTATGGGTTAAATAGTATCACTGCTCTTCTTCAAAAAGGATGCCTTTGGCATTAAATAACCCACAAAGGTTGATTGCTATTAAATAAAGGAAACCAAACCAAACCAAGCCAAACATGCCGGCCACTACTGGGGATGTAAGGACAAACGTGTAAGTGATATTCTCCTGTGAATTCCTACAAATGGACACACTAGTGTAAAAACTTACATTTATCAGCTCTGTACGGACACTGACAACCTACTAGAGGACTTACCAAGCTTGATCGGTAATTAATAATTACAGCTCAAAGTAATTGTTTATAAAAAAAAAGTTCTACTAAACATACTGGGATTTTATTATTGCATTATACAACAAAAATAGTAAGATTATAGTATTATTCAACAAAAATAATATTATCATAGTATCATACAATAAAACAGATATCATTAGGTATTATTAATTACCAAGCTCAACGATACATAAACTGTAAATGAGAATAAAATCGCAGCACTTCTAATACTAAAAATAAGATAGAAAAAATTTATATGAAGGATATTTATTTTTTAGGCCGAAACATTAATGTGTGAGAATTTTTATCGCACCTTATAGTCTTGACATAAACTCTTCAAATTCTTCCTTTTAAGGTTTGTTGGTTGGGTTTTGTGGCATATCAACCCTAGCAGGTTATTTAATGCCAAATCCCGTTTGTATATACATACATACATATATTAAATATATACGATTTGTAAACGAATAGTTTGTAGGTAAAATTTTTCAACGAGCCAGAACTCATTTGTTTTCACACAGTTAAACGGTTTCAAGTAGTGTTATCCAACGCAAATAATTCTATTTGATATTAGTCATTTGTTTATTAAACGGTTATACATAAGATTTGTAAATGAATTGTTTGTTGGTGACTTTATTTTAAAATCAATTAAAGGTAATTTGTTTGCTAATTATCAATAAGGTTTTTCGGACTATTGTCTTCATCTTTATTATTATTTCCACAACGTTTCTGCCGATATGTCCTCCGGCCTTCTTCAAGTGTTTGTCGAAATCGGGAACCTTCACGGAACTTCGAACTACGTCTTTTATTGAATCCACGGGGATCGCTGTTCTGATTCCGTTAGCCATAAGGTTCCCGATTTTGACAAACACCTGAAGAAGGCCGGAGGACATATCGGCCGAAACGTTGTGGAAATAACAATAAAGATGAAGACAATAGTTCGAAAAACCTTAATGATAATAATCAACAAGCTTCGTCTCAGAAATTTAGACAACTAATATGTTTGCATATCAATATTTCGGTTGTATAAACACAATTAAATGGTTTCAAGTATTGCTATTTACAATTAATTCAATTCATTAAACGCTTGTTTGCTCACAGTCAAATGGTCAAAGAGTTCTACTTTTCCCATATTAGTTAATACGACTCTGAGTCAAAGTGGGCCTGGTAGTAATGGCAATGAAAAAGTACTCTACATTCCCCCAAAATTTCAGGATAGGCTCCAAATGTTCAGTGTTACGTCCAGGATTTTTGTGGAGTAAGGTTCGGTCTTACCCATCTGCAGACATACAGTCGGTGTATTCTACAGCCCTATACGACTGTGTTGATTTTGTTTAAAAAAAAAAAATCTTTCTGTATATTCTTCAAAGAATTACGAAAAAAAAAGAAAAAAAAAACAAAAACAACAGGAACGTGGACACCCACATTAATTAGGTTCGGTCTTACCCCTCTGCAGACATTCGGTCGGTGTATTCTACAGCCCTATACAATCGTGTTGTTTTTGTTTTAAACAAATTTATTTTTCTGTATATTCTTAAAAGATTTACGCAAAAAAACGAAAAAAAAAAAACGAAAAAAAACAAAAAAAAACAGCAGGAACGTGGACACCCACATTAGTTTCACTGTTTGTGAGTTTTTCACTCCATTTTCAACGGGTGATTTATTTAACAAGAGTCTTCTGAGTATTCATGTTGATTTTAACGACGCAGTGGTCTTCTGATCTTCAGTTCCACCAGTCTCTTTTTGCCTGTTTTTGAGAGTGATTCCATAGGCTCCAACTACCATTGGTATCACCGTCATCTTCATGTTCCACAGTTTTTTTCAGCTCTTTGACAAGATCCGTGTATTCGTCTATATTATCGCTCTCTTTTATATCTACTTTGTGGTCAGTTGGAAAGGCAAAATCCACGAGATGGTAAGTTCTTTTTTTCTAATATTGTCTGGGATTTACCGATACGTTTGTGTCTCAGTATCCAAAAAAAAAAAAGGATTATTTCAATCTTGGCGTGTTTTTTAAAGTTGTTTTAACTGGTGGTCTTTCAGTGGAATTTGAGTGACAATAAGTCTTCCCAGGTCTCCGGGAATCTTCTTCGTATTCTAGATTTGAGTTCTTTGTTTAATACCCCGACCTTGCTTTGTTTAATGACATATCAACCTTTGTAGGTTATTAAATGCCAAAGCCATCCTTCTAGAAGAGCAGTAAGTAAAAGTTGGCGACCGTAGTCGAGGGTAACCCGAAAACTCGCTTTTCAATAGCTACAACACCGAAGTGTAGGAGAGGACGTCACTCCATTCCCTGGATTGCTCCACTTTACCCTTGATCCTTACCTTATGATACTGACTGTTAAGTAAGAAGGCATCAAGTACAATTTTTTGAGTCTTTGGTATGACTCGACCTTGCTTGGGAACTGAAAAGACTGGAACATGAAAGTGACGTTTCTACCAATCATATTTATCTTTCTCTTCACTTTCTTTTAATTTTATTCTGTGGTCAACCGGGACAGCAAAGTTCACAATTTTGCAAGTTCTCTTTTTTGGTTGATTATTATTTACTCCTCTAGAGTTTTTTCACATCAGTATTAGCTGATGATTTTTCACTGGAGTTTGAGTGACAGCAAGTCTCCTCAAGTCTCCAGGACTCGTCTCAGTATTCTGGCCGTCCTCAGCAATGCTGTCGTTTGGATAGTCTCTACCCGTCCGCCAACTTCCAAGTCCTCCTTTAATAATCCTTTAGTTACTGTGCCTAACGCACCAATCACAATTGGCACAATCGTTACTTTCATATTCCACAGTTTTTTCAATTCTCTAGCAAGGTCGAGGTACTTATCCTTCTTTTCACTTTCCTTCAGATTTATTCTATGGTCAGCTGGGACAGCAAAGTCAACAATTTTGCAGATTCTCTTTCTTTTGTTGATTATTATGAAGTCTGGTCTTCTTGCCGGGATTAGGTGATCCGTTTGTATGTTAAAGTCCCATAGGAGTTTATGCGAGTCATTTTCTAGGACAGGTGCCGGGTTGTGCATATACCATTTGTTTGTATGGTCGAATTGAAATTTCCTGCACATTTCCCAGTGGATCACCTTGCCAACCCAGTCGTGTCTCGCCTTGTACTCCTTCTGTGCTAATTTGCTGCATTCGCTTATAATGTGATTGATCGTTTCGTCTCTGTCACCGCATAGCATGTTTACCCGTCTCTACCCGTCCGCCAACTTCCAAGTGATCCAGGCTTTTAATAACCCTTTAGTTATTGTGCCAAAAGCACCAAACACAAGTGGTACAATCGTTACCTTCATGTTCCATAGTTTTCTCAATTCTCTAGCAAGGTCCCGGTACTTATCCTTCTTTTTGCATTCCTTCAGTTTTATTCTGTGGTCAGCTGGGACAGCAAAGTCCATAATTTTGCAAATTCTCTTTTATTATTATTTACTCCTTGAGAGTTTTTCACATCAGTTTTAATTGATGGTTTTCACTGTGACTTTGAGTGACAGCAAGTCTCCTCAAGTCTCCAGGACTCTTCTCAGTATTCTTGCCGTTGTCAGTAGTGCTGTTGTTCGGATGGTCTCCACTTGTCTGCCAACTTCCAAGTCCTCAAGTCCCTTTAGTTACAGTACCAAAAGTCCTCAAGTCCCTTTAGTTACAGTACCAAAAGTACCTATCAAGCTTGGCATAATTGTCACCTTCAGGTTCCATAGTTTGTTTTTTTTTTCAATTCCCTAGCAAGTTCGAGGTACTTATACTTCTTTTCACATTCTTTCAGTTTTATTCTGTGGTCAGCCGGGACAGCAAAGTCCACAAATTTGCAAATTCTCTTTTATTATTATTATTATTATAATTATTATTAGTTAAATTTTTTCAATGCTGTTCGGTTAAAAAATAAATAATACTTAATACGCTGCCATTGTACAACATTTAACTAGAAATAATAAAAACCTGATATCGTTGATTTAAAAGAAAATTAACATTTTTATTTTAAAAAAATTAGAAAAATTGGTAGGTGTGTATTTAATTCAGGGTGACAGTAGATACATTTATTCACCTCCCACGTGATCAAAATGTGACACGTGGTCATGTTATTGTGGGGAAACTTCATGGATGCGTGTGAGTAGAGACAAAATTTTCTCAGCTTCGTCAACATTTCTTTTCAATATGCACAGCATAAATGAAATACATTTGAAATCAACTAAAAGATGGAAAGATTAAACGCCGAGGATTTCAATCTAAACCCACGTCCAAAAACTCCGGGCATTTTTTTTTTTTTGACTGTTTGTTTTTTAAAAGAATCTTTTAAAAATTTAACTTCTACGGTAAAGCCGAATGAAAACTTATTTGACAGATTATTATAGTATCGTTCGAAAATAAGTAAATTTCTGACAATTGAAAAAAATAATTTACTTTTTCTTCTAAATCAAAGATACCAGGATTTTATAATTTCAAATGGAACATCAATCAGAAGCAATCGTATTAGGTATTATTTCTTTATAAATATTTATATAAATATTATAACTACATTTATATAGATATAAAATATTATATATATATATATATTTATAAATGTTTCTATTATATTAATATTCATAAATATTTCTATTTATTTCTATTTATATTAGATATTTCAGCATTGGAAAGGTTGAATAAAAATAACTAACAACGTCTCGAAACAAAAGGAATATATATATATATATATATATATATATATATATATATATATGATTAAATAATAAAGACACATTTTGTCTATATAATTTCATTAGGACCCTTTCAAGTTTCTTGAAAAGTGTCTTGGTTTCAAGTTGGAGTTGATGGATGAATTTACCAAAAGTGTCCCGATCGCTTTCTGACCTTTCATAGGCCACCATCAGGGGTTGCTTGCATGTGTAAAGAGCGTTTTTAAAGAGTTTTGCAAGTTTTTAGGCTTTTTATAACAAAACAAAATTATGTAAACTGCTGTCCAACAAACACACACACACACACACACACAAATGCACACACACATATATATATATATATATATATATATATATATATATATATGTTTGTGTGTACTTACGTTTTGGATTGCAACATATTCATATTTTTGGCCTAGTTTTAAATGCTATAGAATGGCAAAATGGTTAGTGTTCGTCAATGGTGCGCAAGACAGGGGTTCAATCCCAGATCGAATCGTACCA
>CAUZXS010005703.1:0-12500 GCA_963585895.1 Sepioteuthis lessoniana | reverse complement strand
GAACTCATTCATGAAGGTTTGCATGTCCACCTTGCTAACCACTGCCCCACCTAAGTAAGTTAGCGACCATAGTCGAGGGTGACCCGAAGGCTCCCTTTTCGATAGCTACTACACCAAGGTGTATGGGAGGGCGCTACTCCATTCCCAGGATTGCTCCACTTTACCCTTGAACCGTACCTTATAATGCTGAGTGTTAAGCAAGGTGGTATCAAGTTCCATTTTTAAAGTCTTTGGTATGACTCGACCTGGGATTGAACCCAAGTCTCCCGGGCCATTGGCGAACACTCTAACAACTGGGCCAAGCGTCCCGAATTCTATTGTAGTAGTAATCTTTTTGCTGAGATGCGACAGAAGGCCGTATGAATGGAGGACCTTCTGAGATTTGAACTAATGCGTGAAGATTTGCTGATATAACATGCTACAATCCACTTGAGGAACCTTTATGTAAGGTATCTAAATGAATTAGATAAATTTTAAAATCCTAGTGATAAGTTAAAAAGCTAAGGGTTTTCTTTTTGGAAAAACAATATTTTTTAACTATAAAATAAAACCACGTCAAGAAAAATCCAGCCAACCAACAGGAATCAAGACGATAATTTACGAGTTCACAGGAATACAAAAAGGTATAGATTATATCCAGTTACTTCGTGTGTCGAGTATGATTGATGATAAATATCTAAACAAATACAATACTTATTAGACTGTCATTCCGTTTTATTTTTTCAGCTTATTAATTTTTTGTTTCCAACGGATATTTTAGAAACGCAGACATTAAGAGTATTTCTACCTTTATAAACAAACACCCGTATTATTCACTGAAAAGCCAAATTTACTTTTTACATTATAAAATGTAAACTAAACTTTTTCAGCTGAATACAGGGCCCCTATTTCGGGCTTCAGTTAGAAGTTGGGGTGATATGTGCTCGATTTTCGAGTAAACAGAATTCTGTCTCGCCATGATCTGCCTCATGTAATGGAAGTTTTTTTTTTTTTAAATTTTATTACTTTTCTCTTAAAAATACATTTTTGTGAAAATATTCAGAATGAAATCTTCTGATTTTAATGTATTAATTGTAATATTGAATAATATAATATTATAATGGTTGCATGTAATTTTCATATAAAGAAATGGGCTTTTATATATACATATATATATATATATATATATATATATATATATGCGTGTGTATATATGTGTGTATATGTATATATATATGTATGTGTATATATATATATGTGTATGTGTATCTATGTATGTATATGTATATATGTATATGTATATATATATATATATGTATATATATGTATATGTATATATGCATATATATATCTGTATATATATGTATATATATGTGTACATATATATATGTGTATATATATATGTATGTATATGTTTATATATGTATGTATATGTATATATATGTATTTATATGTTTATATATGTATGTATATGCATATATATATATATATGCATGTATATGTATATGTATATATGTGCATATATATATGTATATGTATATATATATATATGTATATGTATATATATATGTATGTATATATGTATATATATATGTATATATATATATATATGTATATATATATATGTGTGTGTGTGTGTGTGTGTAATCACAAGGTGTTATCGTTAGCAAGTTAGACTAACAAACCTGCGTGGATGAGTTCGAGTCTCTCAAGGTGCCCCATTCGTTTGCCTATGTGCTACATCTAGGCAAAAAGCATACGAAATTACTATATATATATATATATATATATATATATATATATATATATATATATATATATATATAGGGACATCTCAAGTGATGTAAGTGTTAGCAAGATTAATTAGTTGACAATTCTCAGCAAGTTGAATGGTCAATGGAATCCTTGTGACATACATAATCTAAATATATTACTGTATGTATGTTTTGCTACCAAGGGTATCTATAAAAAGAAAGAGGACATTTTTGGTCACGTGTCAGATTGGTTTCTGTTTTGTTTTTCTTTTTCTTTCTTCGTACAATTAACACTAAACAAAATACTTAAAACAGATTGATTTTTTACGGCATGTAAACTCTCTCTTTTTTATACCTTGGTTTTTTTTTGTGTAATTTTTGTTAAGAGGTTTCTTTTTAATACGCGGTCATATCAAAAACGAATAGTTTTTAAACAAATTTATTTGACCTATAGATGGGATCCTGACAGGTACTACCACTGCGGGTCAGAGTAGACATAGACGTAAAGGCAATGATTGGTTATTCTACATTCTCCAGAGTTCCAGAGCAGTAGCCTCACCATCAGATACAGTTTATTGTGTGAAAAAAAATTACTCCATATGATTACATTCTTCTTAAATATTCCCAATAAAGATTTTTGTAATAAAGATTTTTGGTTTAATGGCATATCAACTCTTGATGGTTATTCAATGCTAAATCACTCACATATATATATATATATATATATATATATATATATATATATATATATACATAATTTTCTCGGCTCCAATGAAGCAAACGTTGCTACAACTACTTTCTCCTATCAGGTAATCAACCTCAATTTTATCTTTAATTTACTAAGCTTTTTGCTTAGATGTAGCACAAGGCCGCATGAATGGGGCACCCAATGAGAATCGAACTCACTCATGTTGGTTTGCTAGTCTAACATGCTAACCATTACACCACCCGATGTGCCCTAACCTCAATTTTATCTTGCTGCGTATGCAGCTTCACACATATATGCACTAAACACTAACTTCACATCCATACACAAAAATAAGCAAATATAACCCCCCCTACACACACACACAAGCACACATAAAGATTTCGACACAATTCCAACAGTTTTCAACTGTATTTTTCGATTTTTTCATTTCCTTTCGTTATCTGCTTGATGATTGCTGTTTGTAAAACTTCATGAAACCAAAGATCGCAGACAAACTTCCTTGGCATTAAATAAATCAATCTAATATATATATATATATATATATATATAAATTTTCTAAACTTTTATAAGCTTCATGAAACCTAAGGTCACAGAATAATATTTTCCATAGATTAAATATATATATATCTAATATATATTCATTTATTATCATTTTATATACATATGTGTATATATATATATATATATATATATATATATATATATATATGTTACAGATGATTAAGTGAGTAGTTTGTAGGTAATTAATATTTTAAAATGAGTTTGAGTTCATTTATTTGCGCACTGTTAAACCGTTTTAAGTAGTAATTTAGGAAGCGTTTTGATGAGATGTGGCACAAGGCCGAATGAATTGGGCTAGCAATGAGACTGGAAATCGCTCTTGCAGGTTTTGTTAGTCAAGCTTGCTAGCCATTACACTGACAGATATGCCTTATATGATTATAAGTATTACTATTAAAATTAGTAATTCTATTTATCAAGTATTCCTACATAAGTGGGCGACCGTTGTCGAGGGCGACCAGAAGTCTCCCTTTTCGATAGCTACTACACCGAAGTGTAGGGGAGGGCGCTACTCCTTTCCCTGGATTGTTCCACTTTACCCTTGATACATACCCTATATTGCTGAGTGTTAAGGAAGGATGTATCAAGTACCATTTTTAAAGTCTTTGGTATGACATGACCTAGGATTGAACCCAGGTCTCTCGGATCATTGGCGAACACTCTACCCACAAGGCCAATGAGCCGGTCCCCTAGAGCCGTATGGTTTCAAATTACTACGGATGATAATCCCGAACAAAAGATTAAACAGTTCTTTTTGATTCAACCAGTCTGGGACCGAGTTGACCTGGGAGTGATAACAATTCAGCGGTACTCCATCTTTTTCAAAGCTCTTGGGCCAGAGCCTCACCATCAGATTGTATAATGTCATACCTAGGACACTCGTTCGTGTGTGTGGCGGGGTCTTAACACTTTATAGAGATGCAGTCGGCGTATTCTAGAACGTTCCCTACAGCCGACAGAGTCGAAATATTTCGGTTAAAACGCTGATGACTGTTAAGATACCGTATTTACTTGAGTAAGTCGATTTTTTGCGAACTACGTATTTAGTGTGAAACTTTTGGGTGACATGGTTTCTCTTAAAATCCAAGCACAAGACCTCGTAACTGAAAACTGTTTTAAATCTTCCGGATAATATTACACCACGACCAACTAGTAGATACGGCCCCGCATGTTTCATTAACAGGCTGACTTCTAACAGGCCGATATAATGTAAGCAAAAATAAATAAATACAGTAATTGATAATCCATTGATAGTCGCATATGAAATTAACCTCAAAAGAGAATTAACTTTAAAAATTGAATAGAAAAAATGATATAATCATGATGGCAGAGTTTATTCGACATTATTTTAAAATCGTAAAAGCAAGGTAACTCACAGCCGGTTATAATTCGTCGATGAGTAATTCAAAGTGCAAATAGCCATTTTAGTGTTGAAAGGAATAAAAATATTCTAATTGTTATTTCATAACTGACGGAAATAAAGATTTCATAGAATACAAAGGGAAAATAACATCTCGATTGCACACTCGATTATTTTGGGTAATAAATAAAATTGAGCTAAATTTACGAAATATTCAAGGAAACAAGTAAAAATAAATAAAAAGTTGTTAAAACGATCCTTACATGGCTTATATACATATATATATATATATATGTGTGTGTGTGTGTGTGTGTGTGTGTGTGTGTCCATGTACAAATATATATATATATATATATATATGTATGTAAATATATATGCATATATAAACTTATATATGTATATAAATATATATATGAATATATGCATGCATCTACATATGCAAAGCGATACTGGCAAATACACCTGACCAAGCCGAAACACTACTGCATAGTTTGGAACGAGCAGCAGCAAACATAGGCCTCTATGTTAATGCACACAAAACGGAATATATGTGCTATAACCAAACGGGGGACATCTTCACTCTAGAAGGAACCCCTCTTAAACTAGTAGACAAATTCACTTACCTAGGAAGCAGCGTCGAATCAACCGAAAAGGACATCGAAACGAGGTTAGCGAAAGCATGGACAGCTATCAATAGGTTATCGATTATTTGGAAATCAGACCTAACCGATAAAATGAAACGCAGTTTCTTCCAGGCAGCGGTCACATCGATACTGATATATGGCTGCACTACATGGACGCTAACAAAACGGCTGGAGAAGAAGCTAGACGGCAATTACACAAGAATGCTACGTGCAATCTTAAACAAGTCCTGGCGGCAACACCCAACAAGACACCAACTGTACGGCTACCTACCCTCTATCACGAAAACTATTCAAGTTAGACGAGCCAGACATGCAGGACACTGCTGGAGAAGCAGGGACAAACTCATAAGTGATGTACTCTTATGGACCCCCACACATGGCCGTGCAAAAGCAGGACGACCAGCACGAACATACATTCAGCAGCTATGAGAGGATACGGGATGTTGTCCTGAAGACCTACCTAGGGCGATGAACGATAGGGAGGAGTGGCGAGAGAGGGTCAGGGATATCCGTGCTACCAGCGCGATATGATGATGATGATATATAGCCTGAAAATGTATAGGCGAGAAACTGACTGGTCAATTACCGTTGAACTTATGTCTACACAATCCTACCTAATGTGAAAATTTGAATAAATATGCTCAATGAATGAGGCTAAGCACCCTTTATTTATGAATACGACAAATGACATTATCATATATATATATATATATCACGTATTTAAGTGTTTGTAGCTAAAAAGAAAACAAGTGCTCAACATGTTTATAAGAAGAAAAAAGCAGTCAATTTTATATTACTTTTTTCGGTGTTACTCCAATTTCATATTGGGAAACGCACAATATGAACCTCGAGTAATTATAAAAAAAAAGTTTGAGTAGTTTGGTTTGTTTAATGGCATATCACCCTTCGTATGTTATTTAATGCCAAAGCCGTTCCTCCAGAAGGACGATACTTGTACAATTTAACCTATAGCTGGGAGAATAAGGGGGTTCATATCTTTCCCAAGCGTATTTGTCAAATGGTGAACGTAATAGCGCAAATTGAGTTCGAACTCCCTTACTACAAATCCGCAGTCCATCGCGTTAAGCATTACACACTCTCTCTCTCTCTCTCTCTCTCTCTATATATATATATATATATATATATATTGTGTGTGTGTGTGAGAGAGAAACTTTGAATTTTATAGATTATTATTAATTTATTTGTGGATTTACCAATTAGCGTATTTTTTTTCATTCATTTATTTAAGCTGAATCATTGTCAGTCATTATTATTTTATGTCCTTTTCCCTCGGGAAAGATTATCAATCTAAATGCTTTACATTTACACTACAAAGGTCATTCGTGTTGAAGAAGCCAAAATCACAACGTTTCGGCTGATGTGCCCTCCGGCCTTCTTCAGGTATCTCTTTTCAAACTCTCGTTTATGTGTATATACCATTTTTCAGCAGAGTTAGATTTTAATCTCTTGCACAGTTCCCAATGGATCACATATCCTCCCCAGTTATGCCTACTCTTGTACTACTTTTGTGCCAGTTAGCTGTATTGACTGAATATGTGATAAACTGTTTCCTCTCTATTACCAAATAACCTACACTTGCTATTCTCCTGTGTGATATCAACTTATATAATATTAATAACCTGTGTTTTTCACTGAAGTCCGAGAGACAATAAATCTCTAGGACTCTTCTCAGTATTCTAGCCAAGTACTGTATTCCGTTTAATTTCATTTCTTCTTCGGGTCTTCAGTTCTTGAAGTCTATTTTTTAGACAATTCGGGATTGTTCCAAGGGCTTCACTTATGATAGGCTTTGCTGTCAAATTTTTGTTTTATATTCTTTCAACTCTCCGGTAAGGTCTTGTTATTTATTCAATTTTTCACCGTCTTTTACTTAAACTCACTGATCTCGAGGAATAGCCAACTTTACTTGTTGGTGCTTATCTTTTTCTTATTTCTTCTCCCGGAGAATAAAATATTGATATAAAATGACGCTTTTATACACCGATATACTCAGAGTAATTAATCCCAGGCCCACGCTGACCCAAGATGGTAATAACTACAAGACCCCAATCTATGGGTCAAATAAGATTTGTTCAAAAGTATATGCATTCGATACAACCTTGTGTAAAAACAAAAAAAAAAACCTATGAGACCACGACTCGAAAAATGTAAAAATTAAATGACAATCAACGTAATTCCCTAGGCATTCCTCAAGGCATTAAATAACCATGGATGGTTTGACATGCCATTAAAATTATTCAATTAACCACTCATGTAGTTATGTATAATCAGATCTGAAAATGTATTTTAGTTAGACAAATAGTTTCTTAAATCTCTCTCTCTCTCTATATATATATATATATATAAGTAGTTTGCTCGACCTTGGTCGAGGGTGACTCGAAAGCTCCCCTTTTCAATAGCTATTAAAACAAAGTGTACGGGAGGGAGCTATTCCTTTCCAAGGATTGCTCTACTTACCCTTGATCCGTAGCTAATAATGCTGAGTGTTTAGCAAGTAGGCATCAAGAACCATTTTTGAGTCTTTGATATGACTCAAACTATTGTACCAATGGACCAGTAATATATATATGTATATATAATGGATTCTGCTGTCGATTTTGATGTATGAAGGTTCAACAGTTTGGTTAAAGATATGAAATATTGGGCTACCTACACAAATGATACGTTTATAATGATGATAGCTCGTGTTGAACGTAGAACCAGCCATACTTCTTGTTTTAGTTTGGTTTGGTTTGGTTTGGTTAGGTTTCTTTTCTTTAAGAGAACATTCTCAAAGACCTGCCTGAGGCGATAAACGATAGGGAAAAGTGGCGAGAGAGGGTCAGGGATATCCATGCTAGTGGCACAACACGATGATGATAAGGAAGAGAACATCAACCTGCGTGGTTAATTTGATGCAGAAGCCACACTTACATTGCCGGAGAGATAAGAAGCTTTATGCATTTCCCGAGAGTATGAGTTCTAAAGTGAATATAATGGACACTTTTTGGATATGCTGATCATAGAAGAATAGGGCATTAATGTGCCGCATATTTTCCTAATATATATATATATATATATATATATATATATATATATATATGTGTGTGTGTGTGTGTGTGTGTGTGTGTAAAAAGGTAAAAAGTGGAAGAAAGATATGTTTGATAGTTCCTTTATTGTGCTGACGTGTTTCGACTTCAATGTTTGTCTGAATACAAATTTTTTTTTTCAAAATCACTTTTGTATGAGAAACAATTATAACAGATAATTTTTTTTTCACTTGGAACATTAAAAAAGATTTTAAAGCTGGTAATACAATAAACTCTTCAGTTTCTCATAATGTTTTAACCATCCACATTTTCGATTTCCAAAACTGCCATATTTGCTTTCATCCATGACAGAGATAAACGAAGAATAACTGAAGCAATTTCCATAGCACATCACAGCACAATACGACAAGGTTTTTTTCAAAATATCACTGTCTTTAGGAAAATATTACTAAAAGGTTTCAAATCCCCACCAAAGATTAGCCCCACTTTCTCCAAACATTTAAAGAAATACAACGTCACAAATCCGTTTCTCAAACCACAAAACGCCATTTACTTCTAAAAAAGAAATCCATCGCATGACATAACGTATTTAGTATGTATCAACCTGTATTATTCCTTTTTTTACATAACAACACCTATTAGCCTTGATGAAGACTTCCAAATGAACTAAAAAATTTATCTATTTATATAATTTTGATAGAATATTTTTGTTTTCAGACAAAACCTTGAAGTCGAAACGTGTCGACACAATAAAGGAACAATCAAACATATATATTTCTTACGTTTTTACCTCGTTCTCATACATATATAATATTATTTCGAGAAGATATTTATTTTGTTGATAGACTTTAAGTGATTAACATGTTAGAGTTTTGTCGATTTAAAATGTTCCTTTTTGTCAGATCTACAAAGCCATAAAGTCATATAGTTATTTTATTTCAGCCTAAAAAAAACCGGGGAAACTTAGACAGGAATGGTTTCTTTGTGTGGCATATCAACCTTCGCAGGTTATTTAATGTCAAAGGCATCATTGTAGAAAAAACAGTGGTAGAACTCTTTAATTCATAGCTGAGGAATAACAGGGGTTTATGTGCTTTAAAAAGAATTTGCGTGTGATGTGAAATATTATGAAGTTGGTTACTTACTTTTTTTCTTACTTCTTTTCACATATTTTCTTACTTTTTCATGCTTATTTTCTTACTTCTTTTCTTACTTTTTCTTACATATTTTCTTACTTTTTCTTATATATTTTCTAACATTTTCTTACTTATTTTCTTACTTTTTCTTACTTACTTTCTTACTTTTTCTTACTTATTTTCTTAATTTTCGTTCATATTTTCTTACTTTTTCTTACTTATGTTCTTACTTTTTCTTACTTATTTTCTTACTTTTTCTTACTTATTTTCTTACTTTTCTTACATATTTTCTTACTTTTTCTTACTTATTTTCTTACTTTTTCTTACTTATTTTCTTACTTTTTCTTACTTATTTTCTTACTTTTCTTACATATTTTCTTACTTTTTCTTACTTATTTTCTTACTTTTTCTTACTTATTTTCTTACTTTTCTTACTTATTTTCTTACTTTTTCTTACTTATTTTCTTACTTTTCTTAGATATTTTCTTACTTTTTCTTACTTTTTCTTACTTATTTTTTTACTTATTTTCTTACTTATTTTCCTCCTTTTTTTACTTATTTTCTTACTTATTTTCTCACTTATTTTCTAACATTTTCTTACTTATTTTCTTACTTTTTTCCTTACTTTTTTTTACTTTTTTTCTTTCTTATTTTCTTACTTATTTTTTTACTTTTTCTTACTTATTTTCTTACTTTTTCTTACTTTTTCTTACTTATTTTTTTACTTATTTTCTTACTTATTTTCCTCCTTTTTTTTACATATTTTCTTACTTATTTTCTCACTTATTTTCTAACATTTTCTTACTTATTTTCTTACTTTTTTTCTTACTTTTTTTTACTTTTTTTCTTTCTTATTTTCTTATTTATTTTTTTACTTTTTCTTACTTATTTTCTTTCTTATTTTCTAACATTTTCTTACTTATTTTCTTACTTATTTTCTTACTTTTTCTTACTTATTTTCTTACTTTTCTTACATATTTTCTTACTTTTTCTTACTTATTTTCTTACTTTTTCTTACTTATTTTCTTACTTTTTCTTACTTATTTTCTTACTTATTTTCTAACATTTTCTTACTTATTTTCTTACTTATTTTCTTACTATTTTCTTACTTTTTCTTACTTATTTTCTTACTTTTTCTTACTTATTTTCTTACTTATTTTCTTACTTTTTCTTACTTATTTTCTTACATATTTTCTTCCTTTTTCTTACTTATTTTCTTACTTTTTCTTACTTATTTTCTAACATTTTCTTACTTATTTTCTTACTTATTTTCTTACTTTTTCTTACTTATTTTCTTACAGATTTTCTTCCTTTTTCTTACTTATTTTCTTACTTTTTCGTACTTATTTTCTTACTTATTTTCTTACATGTTTTCTTCCTTTTTCTTACTTTTTTCTTCCTTTTTCTTACTTATTTTCTTCCTTTTTCTTACTTATTTTCTTCCTTTTTCTTACTTATTTTCTTACTTATTTTCTTACTTTTTCTTACATATTTTCTTACTTTTTCTTACTTATTTTCTTACTTTTTTTACTTATTTTCTTACTTTTTCTTACTTATTTTCTTACTTTTCTTACATATTTTCTTACTTTTTCTTACTTATTTTCTTACTTTTTCTTACTTATTTTCTTACTTTTCTTACATATTTTCTTACTTTTTCTTACTTATGTTCTTACTTTTTCTTACTTATTTTCTTACTTTTTCTTACTTATTTTCTTACTTTTTCTTACTTTTTCTTACTTATTTTTTTACTTATTTTCTTACTTATTTTCCTCCTTTTTTTTACTTATTTTCTTACTTATTTTCTCACTTATTTTCTAACATTTTCTTACTTATTTTCTTACTTATTTTCTTACTTTTTTTCACTTTTTTTCTTTCTTATTTTCTTACTTATTTTTTTACTTTTTCTTACTTATTTTCTTACTTATTTTCTAAAATTTTCTTACTTATTTTCTTACTTTTTTTCTTACTATTTTCTTACTTTTTCTTACTTATTTTCTTACTTTTTCTTACTTATTTTCTTACTTATTTTCTTACTTTTTCTTACTTATTTTCTTACATATTTTCTTACTTTTTCTTACTTATTTTCTTACTTTTTTTACTTATTTTCTTACTTTTTCTTACTTATTTTCTTACTTTTCTTACATATTTTCTTACTTTTTCTTACTTATTTTCTTACTTTTTCTTACTTATTTTCTTACTTTTCTTACATATTTTCTTACTTTTTCTTACTTATGTTCTTACTTTTTCTTACTTATTTTCTTACTTTTTCTTACTTATTTTCTTACTTTTTCTTACTTTTTCTTACTTATTTTTTTACTTATTTTCTTACTTATTTTCCTCCTTTTTTTTACTTATTTTCTTACTTATTTTCTCACTTATTTTCTAACATTTTCTTACTTATTTTCTTACTTATTTTCTTACTTTTTTTCACTTTTTTTCTTTCTTATTTTCTTACTTATTTTTTTACTTTTTCTTACTTATTTTCTTACTTATTTTCTAACATTTTCTTACTTATTTTCTTACTTTTTTTCTTACTATTTTCTTACTTTTTCTTACTTATTTTCTTACTTTTTCTTACTTATTTTCTTACTTATTTTCTTACTTTTTCTTACTTATTTTCTTACATATTTTCTTCCTTTTTCTTACTTATTTTCTTACTTTTTCTTACTTATTTTCTAACATTTTCTTACTTATTTTCTTACTTATTTTCTTACTTTTTCTTACTTATTTTCTTACAGATTTTCTTCCTTTTTCTTACTTATTTTCTTACTTTTTCTTACTTATTTTCTTACTTATTTTCTTACATATTTTCTTCCTTTTTCTTACTTATTTTCTTCCTTTTTCTTACTTATTTTCTTACTTATTTTTTTACTTTTTCTTACATATTTTCTTACTTTTTCTTACTTATTTTCTTACTTTTTCTTACATATTTTCTTACTTTTTCTTACTTATTTTTTTACTTATTTTCTTAATTATTTTCTTACTTTTCCTTACTTATTTTCTTACTATTTTCTTACTTTTTCTTACTTATTTTTTTACTTATTTTCTTGCTTTTTCTTACTTTTTTTTTTTACTTTTTTTCTCACTTATTTTCTTACTTTTTTTACTCATTTTCATTTATTTTCTTACTCATTTTCACTTTTTAAAAATTTATTTTCTTACTTTTTAAAATTATTTTCTTAATATCACCGCTGGAGTTCGATCTCGCTTCTACAGTGTCACAGTCCAGTGCGTTTGCCACTACGTGGAAAACCTCGTATAATCTTTGTAATGTTTAATCAAATCTGAATGTGTAGTTTAGTAAGAC
>CAUZXS010005702.1:110000-112382 GCA_963585895.1 Sepioteuthis lessoniana | reverse complement strand
CGTCATAGGAAAAGGAAACGGCGACACGAGTTCAAATCCTGGAAGTGACTGATTACATTTCACATAGTACTAATACCCTTGGGAAAGGTATGAATCCAATTATTCTCCCTCCAGCTATGGGTAAATAGTAGGGCAGACTGGGTTCTTCAGCCTTGGTGAGGCAACTAGTCTAGGAGAAGGAAAACTCTGAATTCACACCCTGCTGAACCTCGCTTAAAAATTGACGTTGCGTCACATCCTGCCAGAGCAGAGGAGTTGGTAAATATGATATGATAAGATGGTTCGATAATTTTCTCAAGAGTATTTGTCCAAAAGTGAATTTAATAGCGAGATTGGATATCGAACCAGCTTACATTGAAGCAGCAGTCCGGCACATTAAACATCACACCACGGAAACGTCCATAGCATAATGTTTAAAGTCGTGTTATTTTGAAAGACATTCATAGACGATTAACTGGTATCATACAAGATTTTTATAGATATAATTTTACGTACAGCCAGCGTATAAGAGCAATGTGAATGTTAACAGAATAATGTGAATTTTGAACCCAAATATATTTATGTATTTATCTCAACCTTCACTTTTGCTAAACCAAAAACCCAAAACCCAAAAAACAAACAAGTATATAGTAATATAAGTTTAAAGAAATGTCTCTGGTTAAAAAAAAAAACATAAAAAATCACACAACCCTCCATGGAAAAAGAATGAATCATCTCCATGTGTGCAATTCCAAACTTCATGTATTTCGGCGTACAATCTAATTCATCCCACCTAGGGCATATCATAGCATTTGGAAAAAAAAAAAAAATGAAAATGAGGATGTGGGGAAGTAAGAAGTTCATATTTTTCCCAAAGTCTTAGTTCAAAGGTGAACGTAATAGTGCAACTGGAGTTCAAACTCGCTTACTTCGAAATCATAGTCCAGCACTTAAGCCAATACGTTACCTTAAATATTTAGAGACAATAAAAAAAATCCCGTGGTGTAATGGTTAACGTCCTAGGAAATGGACACAGTGACACGAGTTCAAATCCTGGACGAGACTGATTGCGCATCACATAGTACTAATACCCTTGGGAAAGGTATGAATCCAATTATTCTCCCTCCAGCTGTGGGTAAATAGTAGGACAGATTGGGTTCTTCAGCCTTAGTGAGGCAACTAGTCTAGGAGAAGGAAAACTCTGAATTCAAACCTGTTAAACTCCGCTTTAAAAAATTGACCTTGTGTCATATCCTGCCCGAGTGGAGGGGTTGGTAAATACGATAAAAAATCCCTCTTAATGAAATCGCCCTCCGTATCTATGATCATGTTTATAAAAATGTTTAGTCTGAAGAAGTTCTACCATGAATAAAAAACGAAATAATCCGTTGTCAGAGTTTGATTTATCAAATTTTCCATTTATTTTTATATTTTTGTCAGTTTCTCCCAAATTTACCCCATATATATATATATATATATATATATATATATATATAAGTAGGCCGACTGTAGTTGAGGTCGACCCAAAGTTCCCTTTTAAATAGCTATTACATCAAGTTGTAGTGGAGGGATTTACTTCTTTTCGTGGATTGTTCCAATTACCCTTGATCAGTACCTTATAATACTGAGTGTTAAGCGAGGAGTATAAGTAACTTTTTAAGCCTTTAGTATAACTCCTGGGATTGAAGCACACTCTCCCAAACCATTGGGGAACACTCAACCAGATATATAAATGTGCCGATATAAATATATACAAATATGTGTGTGTGTGTGTGTGTGTGTGTGTGTGTGTGTGTGTGTGTGTGTGTGTGCGTACGTATGCATGTAAGTATATAGGAAGAAAGATAGAGAATGACAGAAAGAAAGAGGAGAATTAGACATAATTATATAAGTAAGCTTAAGACACGCCCGCATCCAGCGCACTGACTTGTGTTAAATTAATATTTTATTAATCTTTTCGTTATTTCATTATGGCTTTTAATCATGACACCCAGGTCGAAAACTCTCAGGTCATTAATGTTTAGAGCATGAAACAAGAATGAACGAGCTTCCAAAGAGATTAGAGTACGCTGCCCCTAACACGAGGGATTGTCTTTTAAATATAATACACCTTGACAAATTCATTCTTTGTTTAACATAGACAAAGCTTTACAATCTTGCTATTTACCTCCTGATTCCCAACCTCCCTGGTATTTTGTTCTTAAATAGCATGTATTTGTAAGAATATGTTGTATTATTAATTTTGCCTTGTTTCTTTTTACAAAGAGAATCTGAGAAGTTCTAATTAGCAATTATCAAAAGGAAAATTATAGAAAAGGAGGAACGACAAAGATTAAACAAAGAGAGAGTGTGTGTGTGAGATTGATGTTAAGTGAGAGAGAGTGAAAGTGTGTGTGTTTGTGT
>CAUZXS010005702.1:80000-105000 GCA_963585895.1 Sepioteuthis lessoniana | reverse complement strand
CAGCAGCTGTACGGCCACCTACCACCCATTACGAAAGCCATTTAAATTAGACGAACCAGATATGCGGGACACTGCTGGAGAAGTAAGGATGAACTCATCAACGATGTACTCCAGTGGAGCCCTTCTAACAGACGAGCAAGTCTATCTCCAGCAGCTCTGTGCTGACACATGATGTGGCCTAGAGGACCTGCCGAGAGCGATGGACGATAGAGACTGGTGGTGAGAGAAGGTCAGAGAATTCCGTGCGAGCAGCACGACATAATGATGATGATCTCTAACAGAACGTTTATTATTACACCCCCCTCAAAAACATCCTTAAAATTGAACTTGTGTCCCATCCTTCCTGTGGTGGACAACCTAAATGGTTCCTAACGATTTTTGTCGTATTCTTTCAACGTGTTCTCGATCTACATTCGAAGGCAAACTATTGAAAGTATTCTCATACCACTCAATTGCGTAAAGGGATTTTTAATTGCATAAAAAAAGATACTTTTATTAAAAGTTACGAAAAAGAACTCGCTAATATGCTATTAATAATTTACATAATGCAGATATTCATGTATAAGCCGATTTTTAGTATATATTCACTCTTTTAATCAGTCAAAAACAAAAACCAAAGAAGATGAAGGCATGTATTTACCAACATGTGCAACACAGGCCAGATGTGACGCAAAAGCAGTTCTAAATAGAGTACAGCTGGTTTTAATTTAGAGTTTTCTTTCTCCTGCTTAATGAAAGCTAAAGAACCCAGCTGTCTAACAATTTCATAGCTGGAGAGGAGAAGAGATAGATCCATGCTTTAAACCAATAGCATTACAGTGAACAGAACACAAACATCTTCGTCCAGGTTTTGATCGATTCCATTTTCTCCATTTTTAAATATATTTCATATCTACTGCAATCGACAGAAATGTTTTTAATAAAAATCCAAAACAAATAAGGAAAACTAAATTTTCTATATTCTGTCAAATAAAACACATTTTACAATCTTTTGACAACTTTTTAAAAAATCTTATGTCTTATGTATTGAGATTCAATGATTTTAAATCCTGGTTGCCATTAGAACAAAATACAACCTATATGTTAGTGGCTTGTTTGTTTGTTTGTTTGTTTTGTTTTTCACGATAACCTCAGTAGTTTTACCATATGGAACAGTAATAAATGAAGTTGAATTTTTTTTTCTCCGACCAGAAACTAAATTTATATTCTTATATATATATATATATATATATATATATATATATATATATATATATATATATATATATATATATGTATATATATATATATATATATATATTAATAGCAATTAAATCTTAAAGAATCAAAGTATTTAAAATCTTCTTCCAAAATTGAAATTATTGTACGTTAGTAAGTGTATTTTTGAAGCTATACCAGAAGATTGTAAATACGAGCACAAATATAAATTAATAAATTATCTATTCCCCATGTTTCAACTTATGGAAGCTATGAAATATCAAGTAGTCTTCTTCCAGATTTGCGACCTCAGCATTTTATTGCTTTTAAAACGTCAATTTAAGTATTCATTGTAAATATGTTTTTATAAAGCAGATGATTTGGGGAAATTTTTCATTTAACAAATTTTTATATAAACGGTGATTATATTAATACGATATATTTATTTCGTTTGTCTACCTTCAAGGTTGAGGTAAGTTTTTTAATTTTCATAATGGGAAGACATTTGAAAAAATGCAATTTAACGCTTCTTTATTGTTTTACGCTTCCGTACTTTGAAAATATGAACATTAATTTTAACAGAAACTAACTGAAAAAACTACATTTTTTTATAAAACAAACCTTTGTGTTAAGGTTGATTGATTAATTGATTTGATTTGATTTAAAGGCATGTCAATTTGTCTAGTGTTATTTTATATCGTGAGGGGAGAAGGTCAGATTTATTAAGATGTTTTTTCAAGGATTTTTTCGGATTTTGTTCTGGAATTATCTACAGTTGTTTGTTGCTAAGTGGATTTTAAGTATGAAGGGTTTGTTTATCGGGTTAAATTAAATCCACTGTTATATTTTATGGTATAATTTCCTTTTTTTAGGAAGGAAAAAATATTATATCTATAGATATTTTGAAATGTGTCTCTCATGTTATTTGTGTTGTAAAGTAGTTTTCTGATTACAGCAAAATCGCTACATTCTATTTGAATGAGTTTAACGATATAGGAAGTTTGACATGCTATGCATTCTTGTTGGTTTTCTTGTTTATGTAAAAAGGAGTGCATGTCTTGTGTGACATATATGTAAAAAGGAGTATGTGTGTCTTGTGTGACATATACGTAAAAAGGAGTGTGTGTGTGTCTTGTGTGACATATATGTAAAAAGGAGTGTGTGTCTTGTGTGACTTATACGTAGTCTGGATACAATGACTTGTTCCTTTCAGGACATTCGGAAGCCTGTTTTTTTTATCATTCCATGTTGAGTTTTATTTGGAAGAGTTTGTTGCGTATGTTGTTACTTCAATCTTGCTGCTATTTTTTTTATGGAAGATGTTGCTTTTGGTCTTTAGTTCTATAAAAGGGATTTTCTATCTACCATTTTAGAGTTGATTTGACTGTCAAGTCGGTGTTGTCATTTCCTATGTGGCTTGGGTTCCAACAGAGGAAGATTTTCTTTGAGTCGTATATGCGGTTTAGTTTGTTTTGTTATTGTAAAAAAGACATCGACACGTGGCTAACGAAGGCATGGACAGCTATCGATAGGCAATCGATCATATGGAGATCTGACCTGACCGATAAAATGAAACGCAGTTTCTTCCAGGCAGCAGTCGTATCGATACTGCTGTATGGATGCACTACTTGGATGCTAACTAAACGGCTGGCGAAGAAGCTGGACGGCGACTACACAAGAATTTTGCGAGCAATATTGAACAAGTCCTGGCGGCAACACCCCACAAGGCCCCAACTATACGGCTACCTGCCTTCCATCACGAAAACTATCCAAGTTTGACGAATCAGACATGCAGGATACTGCTGGAGAAGCAAAGACGAGCTCATAAGTGATGTACTCCTATGGACCCCCACATATGACCGAGCAAAAGCAGGACGACCAGCTAGAACATACATACAGCAGCTATGTGAGGATGAAGAACTGTCAGAGGCGATGAACGATAGGAAGAAGTGGCGAGAGAGGGTCAGGGATATCCGTGCTAGCGACACGACATGATGATGATGATGATGATGATGATTCTCAAGAGCGGGGGGCATTTTTTTTGTTGTCTGGGTTAGTAACATCGATAGATCGCTGGAAGCCGAGATAAGAATCCAACATTTTCTCTTAAAATCATTTGTGATAGAATATTATTGTTATTTACTAAGCTTTGTTTATTTGTGACAAAAGGCCCGAACTATGGAGGCACCCAGTTAAAAACGAACTCGCAAACAAAGGTCATCTACTCTTGCTTGCTAACCATTACACCACGTAAGGTGCCCAGAATGGAATATCACTGTTATACAATAATCTGTTTTTGGTGGGCACTAATAGCTGAAGCTTGGTTCAAGTTTTGAAAGTTATTACTGATTAAATTATCGAATTCCATAATTTGGGCCACAAGATTTTATGTGTTTAAAGTCTCAGTTTATGCACGCGTATGTACAGTAAATATATTTCAACCAAAACATAATTGTATTCTGTCACATAAGATTTAAATTGTGAGTTAGAAATAATCAATAACTTTTAAGATTAAAAGTAAGCAGTGCATGAAAATTAGCGAAATTCTTTTGCGAAAAAAGACAACAGAGAATTAAATTGATTCTGAAGAACATACGCAAGCTATATTTACTTCTCAAAGTTAATGACGTTGTAATTACGTAAATAATTTGATGTCACTATACAAGAAAATCAGAGGGTATTTCATGATTAGTAAGAATTCACTTTATTTGATATTAACAGTACATACAAATGAAAACAATAAATCCAAATTTGGGACATGACATAAAACCATGTGGGAAATAAAATCTAAAAAATCCGAATGGGCAATGAAAAAAGAAGAGACGCTGAGCTGAATTGATAGTAGATCTGTCATATTAACAACGCAAATAGCAATATAAGAAATTATTACAATATTTTATTAATCATTATTTTATTTCCAACAATCAATGTCATCCTTTTTTTTTTTTTTTGATGAAACTGTGCCAAGCATTATTCATATTTAATTAGTATAAATTTCATTTGAATTTTATTTCATTTTCATCACAACTACTCTGGCCGTCATTTTACGAAAACCAATATAAAGAGCCTTTCAAAAATATTGAAAAGAAAAATTCTGGTAAAGTAAGGATATAAACTGAAGATAAACTTTTTACTAGTGCTGTAGTGGTTATCGTCATAGGAAATGGACACGGCGACACGAGTTCAAATCCTGGACAAGACTGACTGCATTTCACATAGTACTAATAACCTTGGGAAAGGTATGAATCCAATAATTCTCCCTCCAGCCTTGGTAAGGCAACTAGTCTAGGAGAAGGAAACCTGTTAAACTCCGCTTAAAAAATGACCTTGTGTCATATCCTGCCCGAGCGGAGGGGTTGGGTAAATACGATAAACTTATTACTATTGATTGGTTTGCATAAAGAATTATGGCACAAATGGATTGTAGGAAAATCGGGAATAAGAATATACGCTTATACATATTCATATGCAAAATATAAACGTGTTTTGACTCAAAATATAAACAAACTGTTTTAAATAGTCTTCACGTAGTAAAGGGTAATCGGCAACATGATAATATTTTTTCTATCACCTTGTCAAAAAGGGTTAGAATACTGTATCCGCCCCCTCCGAAAATAGTGTCCTGGTATGACAACACACGTAATCCCGGTGATGAGAGTCCACTTCTGAAGATCTGGGTAGAATGGACTATTCCTTCAATGCCAATACTCCAATGTCAACTCTGACCCAGTGTGGTAGGAATTGTTATTGTCTTAACTATGGGTTAAATAGATATATTTTCAAATTATTTGCATTCGTAATCACTGATATCTTTTAACCGTGTCCGAAAAAACTTAAGAATTACACATCCAAAAATGTAAATATGAAACGTACAACATGTGCAATTGCCTCACCTTTAGGCATATCATCATTATGTCACACTGTCAGCACGGATCTATCGGACCCTCTCTCGCCACCTGTCTCTATCCTCCATCGCTCCCGGGAGGTCTACAAGGCTATATCCTGTATCAGCACAGAGCTGGTGTATATAGGTTCTAGCTGGTCGTCCATCCGAGATTCATTTCCAGGTCGAGTCATACCAAAGGTTTAAAAAATGATACTTGATGCTTCCTTATTTAATAAGGTAAGGATCAAGGGTAAAGTGGTGGAATTCAGGGAATGGAGTAACGCCCTCCCTTACACCTTGGTGTAGTTGCTATTGAAAAGGGAGTTTTCGAGTCATCCTTGATTAAGGTGGTCTACTTTACTTTTAGGCATACTTAGTATAGTATATAGTTGGAAACTGTCGTTGAGGGCAACCCGAAGGCTCCCTTTTCAGTAGATACTACACTGAAGTGTAGGGGAGGGCACTACTCCTTTACCTGGATTGCTCCACTTTACCCTTGATCCGTACCTTATAATGCTGAGTGTTAAGCAAGTAGGCATCGAGCACCATTTTTTAAGTCTTTGGTATGACTCGACCTGGGATTGAACCCCAGTCTACCGGACCATTGGCGGACACTCTACCCACTAACCAAAACTTAAAACGGAGTGACATGCCGTTAAACTCAATCAATCATTTTCCTAATCAGTGTTTACTGGCGGACTTGGAAAATCTGATTAGTTTTAATGAAAATAAAATAAAATTAACATTAGCTATTTGATAATAAAGGCCTAGTCGACTGTCCTGGATATTACACTAAACTATTTGATGGTGACTCTCCTGTCCTAGAACTCTGGAGAATGAGGAGTAACCCTTCATTGCCATTACTCCCAGGTTCATTCTAACCCAGTGTGGTAATACCTATCAGTGTCCCATGTATGAACCAAATAGAACTGTTTATCCATTCAACAGTGTGCAAAAATTTGAATGATGGTAAATTGAATTGTAAGTGTTTCATAGCAATATGTGAAACCATTTAACTGTGTGCCAAATTGAATTATTAGTGTTACATAGCAATACTTTGAAACATTTAACCGTATGCAAGTAAAACTATAAGTTTGGAATACTTGAAACTATTTTATCGAGTACAAAAATTGAATTATTATTATTATCTGTTTGCCTTAGTGCAAATGAATGAAAAATGTTGAATAGAATTATTTGTGCTAAATAGGAATACTTGAAACTATTTAAGTTTGTGCAAATAAAACTACTAGAATGAGAAATTCTTGGAATTTCACCACTGAGTGTAAACAAATTTATAATACGAAAGAGAAATATTAGTGTCATGTAGCAATAATTGAAACTTAAAATTTACCGAGCCCAGTGAGCTGGGTCTGTTGAATACAACAACTGCATCTCAGCAGAGGAATAAGACTTCTGCCCCAACAAATGTCCTGGATATGACACTAAACAATATGATGGTTAGGCTCCATTAATGCCGAGCTTTTGGGGAATGTGGCGTACCCCTTCATTGCCATCGCTCCCAGGTCCACTCTCTATGGAGTGGTAGCTCCTGATAGGGTCATATCTATAGATTAAATAGAAATATTTGACTTTTAAACTATGTGACAGCAAATGACAAGAGCTAAATTGAATTGTTAGAAATAGAACTGTTTGTTCATTTCACTGTGTGCAGCTAAAAATGTGTTTACAAATCATGTAAAAACTGGATTTGGCTTTGAATAACCATCAATGGTTGGTATAACGTAAGACCAAACAAAGCCCAGCCTGAAAAATTATTTTTTTGAAATCCTCTTATATAATAATTGACACTCATGATTATAAGAAAAACGATAGTATCACAATATATGGTTGAAATTACTTTTTTGTCAATTCAAATAATTATTCAGGCCATAAAATACCCTTGGTCCAAGAATCATTATCTGATCAACATTTTTTAGAACTTTCCGTCGGTTTGCCCAGAAGTATTTTTAATGAATTCAAAGTGAATATTGCAAATTAGTTAATAATTTTCAATTACACGTAATTTGTACAGTAATAGTTATGCAAATTAGAAGGTTCAATAAGTCTGGAAAAATATCACTTTCTTTGTGATACTTATGTTCAAACCAGTGAAAGCAAAGCAAAATAAAAAGACCAGGTTAACGTACATAAAAAAAATATATATGCTAGACAATGGATATTACCATTAAAAGTGATTGCTCTGTAGCTGAAATGGCATAAAAGCCCCAAAATTACAAGATCTTGCAGGAGTAATGAAAAAAAAAACTCTACTATCAAAGTGCACTTGTTTTTCAATGTTCTAATTCAAAAAGTTTAGGGGGCTTTATATATATATATATATAGACTGATTTAGTGGGATAAGTACAAAAATGTGCTGTTTTCTAAATGAAGATCTCAATTGTATACATCATTATTGGTGTGAGAGTGGAAAGAAATATTATAGAGATTTTGTGTACGTTACTCAAAGGGCTCGGATAGGGTTTAATGTTTAACCCCAGAGAAACTTTTTTCAAATGTTATTCTCAGCAAGAAAAATCATTTATGCATTCTACACACTATAATGACAGCGTGTTGTAGAAAGACAATTAAAAAAAAAAACACTTTGCGCAGACGGCTGGGGCGGTAGGATACAGCGACTGCATTTCTGCAAGATGTAAGACACCACCACCCACCCAACGAGTGTCCTGGATATGGTGCTAAACAATCTGATGGTGAGGTTCCAGAAATGCCACTGGATGTTTAGGGAATGCGGAGTAACCCTTCATAGCCATCGCTCACCGGTCCATTTTCATAGGTTCCTCTCGATAGTTAAAATAAAACTAAACATTGTACTCATGCTTAACTGAATTGCTTGAAATAGGTCTGTTTTGATATATAAACTCCGTACTTTTGCTAAACTGAATTGTTTGAAATAGAACTGTTTTTGTATGCTAAACTGGGTTGCATGAAACAGAACTGTTTTTTGACATTAAAACTATACTTACTCTAAAGTGAATAGTTTAAACTAGAACTGTTATATTATTTTACTGGATGTAAATAAAAACTTTACTTACACTAAACTGAATTGTTTAAGTTAAAACTGTTTGACTAAACTAGATAGAATGAAAAAGAAATGTTTTTGACAATTAAACTGTGTACTTATACTAAACTGAATTGTTTGAAATAAAACTGTTCATTTGTATGAAATGGATTTAGCATTAAATAACCCACAAAAGTTGATATGGCATAAAACACAAACAAACAAGCAAAAAAAGAAAAAACAACAACACCTGATTACTATATTGTTTATTCTTACCAAGAATTTTTCAAAATCTATCTATCTATCTCCGGGTTGGCTGCAAGTGATGTTATGTACAGGAAGCTAGGTAAGCAAACTATCATCACTGAGTTTGATCCATTTGTGTTGGTTTGATTTTTATAGCATATCAACCATAGTAGGTTATTTAACGCCACATCCTGTTTTTTCATAGGTATCATGAAATGACTGTTGTTTATCATGCAGCATTGCTTTCAACAAAGCCTTTATCAGATGATGATTCTGGGTTCAGGCATGGTTTCGGGGCCGCAGCATCATAACCCAGAGCGCCCCAGCAGTAACACTAGATACCACCAGACTCCAGGACTTCGTTATGTGTCCACGTGTAGCTTTTTAGAGCATACTAGCATCCAGTGAGAATATGTTTGAGGCTGTCAGTTTTCACATATCTTCTGCATCGGTCGGATGAAGTTAACCCGCAAACATGAGGGTTAACTGTTGTTTGTAAAACCCCGTAGACTGCCTTTATAAGGAAACTCAATTGTTGGGGTTCCGTGTGCTTGAATATTGACTATTTACGATTTTTAAACACATTTTGTAGATAACATTTTTCAACGACTCTGGGCGCATTTTTTCTCTGCACAGAGTGAATTGGTTTCAAGTATTTCAAGTGCAGTTAGAAAGAAATAAGCTAGATAACTTCTCATCAGTGAATATCGTGATGACTTGCTTATAAAAGGGTGATTATTGATTGATTGATTGATTGATTGATTTTCAACATTTCAACACTTCTCGGGTTATTTAATACTCATTCAGGTTCGGTTGAGTTGGGTTTTATAGTATATCAACCATTGTATGCTATTTAAAGCTAAATCATGCCTATACGTATATATTAAATATATATATGATTTGTAAAAATACTTTTTAGATAACATTTTTTAACAATTCTGAGTTCATTTTCTTTTTTTTTTTTTTTTTTTTTTTTTTTTTTTTGCACACAGTTTGAGCCTTTCAAGTAGTTCTATCAAAGACAAATAGTTTAGTTTGCTATTTATCATTTGTTCGCACACATTGAACTGGTTAAAAGTATTGCAATTTAACACTGATTATTTTACTGAACACCCTCCATTCTTTTGCACGATGTAGAATGTCTCCATGTATTGCCATATCGTATCACTAATTTAATTTAGGTACACAGTTAAAAAGTTTCAGGTATTACTGTTTAACATTAATAATACTATTCAACATTACTCATTCGTTTGCACACAGTTAAATGGTACCAAGTATTGCTACACATCGCAAACAATTTGATTAGACAGTTTTTTTTTTGTTGTTTATATACCTTTAAATTGGAGGTGCCCGTGGTGTAATGGTTGTTGTGGTAGGAAATGGACGCGGCGACATGAGTTCATATCCTGGACAAGGCTAATTGCGTTTCACATCACACTAATACCCTTGGGAAAGGTATGGATCCAATTATTCTCCTTCCACTTATAGGTAAATAGTAGGACAGGCTAGGTTCTTTAGCCTTGGTGAAGCAACTAGTCTAGGGGAAGGAAAACTCTGATTTCAAACCTGTTAAACTCTGCTTAAAAATTGACCTTGTGTCATATCCTGTTTGAGCAGTGGGGTTGATAAATATGTATATACCTTTAAATGGTCAAACACTTATATTTCTAAGAATCCAATTTAGCATAAGTTTTCAAACATTTTAAATGTCAAACACTTCTATTCGACTCATACATAGGACCCTATTAGGTGATACCACTCTTGGTCAAAATGGACCTAAAAGCAATGGCCATGAAGGGGCACCCCATATTCAACAGAGCTGGAGTCTCATCATCAGAGGGTTAATGTCATATAAAAGACTCGTTGGGAGAAGTGTTACCCCTCAGCAGAGTTGCAGTGGGTGTTTTCTACAGTCTCAGCCGACTAGCCTGACCGAGTTTGATTCCCATTAGATGCTCCATATTTCTGCCAAACTATGCTATGTTTAATTATTTAATAAGTATCTATCGGATCAGATATACGTTCAGTCCGACAGCCAAGGCAGATCATCTGTGACGTAACCCTCAGCCGTACACTTCAAAGAAGTACCAATGGCTTACGGGTCCACAAATGTCGTCAGGTTGATACAATGATTCCTATGACAGAGAATAAATTCAGAACTCCACAATATAGAATCACTTAACATTATCGTAAATGATCGAAGATGTCCAAAAGTACCCTTACACGAACTACACTTTGAATAGGGTTTTTACTCCTGTTCCCTTAGAAAAGTATATGCTTGTGCGTGTGTGTGTGTATTAGTGCATACGTTTATTTATGTGTTTTACTGTATATATATATATATATATATATATATATATATATATATATATATAGTACGTCAATCTATCGACCTATCAATCTGAAGCTTGGAAGTTATTTTATGTCTAATAATATATTTGTTATATAATTATCTTTATATTTCCTTATTTGCTCATATATTCATGTAGGTATGTATAAAACATATTTTAATCAGTCATAAAGTCATTTACTATTTCGAGGAAAGAACCCACTACAGTGAGTATCGGAGGGTGAAGACAGAAATTGAAGAAAGAAAGTAGCAGTGATGCGGTAAGTCTGAACGAAGCGAATGGAGACATGTAAAATGTTTTATCCAAAGAGTTCGTTTTGCCTATTAGTTAAAACTGGTTTGTTAGCCCATTCGGTTGGTGCTGTAAAATACGCCGACATCACCACTGCAAAGGGTTAAGACACTTTATCAAAAAAAGATTGTCATACATATCACACAAAGCTATATGATGGTAAGGCTCCAGTCCTAGAAAATTGGGGAATGTGGAGCACACCTCCATTGCCATTACTCCCTGGTCCACTCTGACCGACAGTGTTGGTACCTGTTAGGGTCTCATCTTTAGGTTAAAAGGAACTGTTCAATCGTTTACAAAGAATTATCTTTGATTTTAAATGAAATTATGTGGGTTGAAACTTAATATTTGAAGCATTTTGACAGCATGCTGCAAACAAATCAGACCTGGCTCATTTAAAAATAATTCTACCCACAAACTATTCGCTCGCAATAGACTAGTTGTCATAGCAAAGTTAAAGAGCATAGTCAAACCAGCTATTTACTCATAGCTAGAAAGGAGAATATGTGGATTCACACCTTTCACTATTAGTATTAGCCCTCTGGGATATCCAAACTGTCTGGTCCAGAATTCGTACTCGAGTCATCGTGTTCATTTACTAAGACAGTAAACATTAAAATACAAACCCTCTCTCTCTCTCTCTCTCTCTCTCACACACACACACATACACACACACAATCTATATATATATATATGTGTGTGTGTGTGTGAGAGAGAGAGAAAGAGAAAGAAAGAGACAGTGTGTGTGTGTGTGTGTGTGTGTGTGTGTGTGTGTGTGTGTGTGTGTGTGTATATATATATGTGTGTATGTGATTTAGCATTAATTATTCCATCAGAGTTGATATGCCATTCGAGTTCAAATCATTATTAGTAACTTGTCTTTTGTTCCACCTTTACGCCGATCTCAAAGAAAAACATCTTGTGATGATAATTTTGAACTGACTGTTTTTATGATTTTTTTTGTTTTTTGTTTTTTGTTTTTGGGGTTTTTTTCTTACAAGAGTACATTTGGCTTTTGCAATAAAAGTAGCTCGGCTTGTGTAATAAATTATATTTATTCAAAACCTCCACCCTGAGCACGATGTGAGACAAGGTCAATCTTTAATTGGAATAAATCTGCTTTACATACAGACATTTTCTTCTTTATGATTTCCGATCCAAGAATAAAAAATCCAAACAATCTTTCTATTTGATTTTGGTTCGTTATCAGCATGTTCAAATTTTAATTTCTTGCACAATTGTTTGGGAAACACCTTTCCGACCCTGTATTGCTTAGTCTTACATTATGCAATGTCTCTGCATTAACCGTTTAATCTTTGTCATCATTTAAGTTACACGCTATTATTATTATTATAAAGAGTTCCTTTGAGAGAATATATATATATATATATATATATATATATATATATATATATATGCGTGTGTGTGTGTGTATTGTCATCCACAGTCAGACTGTTTCGTTGTATCACAACTCTTTATGGTGGCTAAACACGTAGGAGTCTTGAAACTCGGATCTAAACCCACCCAACTTTACGTTAGACTTAGTATCATTCCTCTCAGCCAGCAAACGAACCGCTTCAGCTCGGTAATTATAAGGCATTATGTAGTAGCTTTCGTTTGCCTTACTGGATACCATTCGAAGAGCTTTGCATTATGCGAGTGGCAGCCGTAAATTCCTTCGCCAGGGTGCTCAACTTTCGTGAGGGGAGCATATATATATATAAAGAGAGGAACTGAAAGGTGTAATGGTTATCGTCAAAGGAAATGGACGTGATAACCCGAGTTTCTTTGAATTAATCTTGCTTGTGTTGAAAGGTTGATAAATATATATATGGGCGCGCGCGCACGCACACACACACACACGCATATATATATATATATATATATATATATATATATATATATATACTCACAAAAGCAATCATTTATATGTAATTACACACACATAAACACATATGTGTGTGCGTGTGTGTACCTTTGTATAAATAGAATATATCAAGAAAGCAACTTCTTATGGAAACATCTTAGCATGAAAACATTTATTTGTTGTTTCATATGAAACACTCTTGTAATTGATTAAGACATCTGAAAAAAATTACATTCTTTTTTATTTTAATGTTAAAGTTCATAATTAAAGGGATAAGCCCAGCTATTTTGAAACGTTTATAACAACCAATTAGCATTATTTCATACTTCCTTGATTACTAGGTTTTGAAACTATAAAGCTTTTTGCAAAATATATCTTAATAACCATGATAGATTAATCTCTTCTATTAAAATAATATTGTATGACGCACTAAAATTATATAGTAAATGTTTATTAGCAATTGATTCCTTATCCGCATAGTTGATGTAACTAACGTCAAAGACAACCGATAAAAACATAACTACTACATTGTCTTCAACATTAGAACTTAATAGAATTTTTAAAAATTGAACAAGATATTCTCTAAATTTTTAAAGGATAAAATGTCTTTTAGGAAGAAAATGTATGTTAATATTTATCGCCCAGCGATCCTAGTAAGTTCCTAATATTCATTATATGTTATAGAAAATTCAAATGTTCTATCTTATTAGAAATAATAATTCTCAACAGGAATCTATTGTTACAAAAGGCAGTTATTATTTAGCAGGATTTCTCCAATAATAATAATAATAATAATAATAGTGCGCTCGGTACGTTCACCAATGGATTAATACAGAGACTGGAGGACTGGAAATAAGATGACGAGTGAAGACAATTCAAACTCTAGTATTGTTGAGAACGGCCAAAATACTAAGAAGAATCATGGAGACTTGAGGTGATTTACTGTCACTCAAACTCCTGTTAGAAACCACCAGCTAACACCGGGGTGAAAAACTCTCAAAAGAGTACAATAATAATAATGATAATAACCAAACCAATCATATCAAAGCAAGTATAGATAAGACACAACAAAACAGTAAATGTACGCTATGCGGTGACAGAGACGAAACTACCAATCACATAATAATCGAATGAAGCAAATTAGCACAGAAGGAGTATGACGCAAGACACGACTGGATCGGCAAGGTGGTCCACTGGGAAATGTGAAGGGAATTTCAATTCGACCATCCAAACAAATGGTATATGCACAAACAAGCACCTGTCTAGAAAATGACACGCATAAACTCCTATGGGACTTTAACATGCAAACGGATCAACTAATCCCGGCCAGAAGACCAGACCTCATAATAATCACCAAAAAGAGAGAATCTGCAAAATTGTCGACTTTGCTGTCCCGGCGGACCACAGAATAAATCTGAAGGAAAGTGAAAAGAAAGATAAGTAGAATTGCTAGAGAATTGAAAAATCTGTGAAACATGAAAGTAACGATTGTGCCAATTGTGATTGGTGCCATAGGCACAATAACTAAAGGATTATTAAACGGCCTGGAAGACTTGGAAGTTTGCGGACGGGTAGAGACTATCTAAACGACAGCATTGCTAAGACCTGCCAGAATCCTGAGACGAGTCCTGGAGACTTGTGGAGACGTGCTGTCACTCAAACTCCAGTGAGAAAACATCAGCTAACACTGATGTGAAACACTCTAAAGGAGTAAATAATAATAATAATAATAATAATAATAATAATAATAATAATAATAATAGCAACCAAAAACATAACGAAAAGGCTGAATGGATAATCAATATGACAAGAGTACTAGAATGACTCAAATAAGGCTTGAAAGCAGAAATACTCATCGATTTACTCAAAACGACTCTTAAAGAAATATCAAATTGGAAAACGCCAGGCCATGTTGGAATACATGGTTTCTGGTTCAAGAAATTTACCTCCATTCACGACAGACTGGCACTAGAAATGAACAAATGCCTAAAAAGAGCACACGTACCCGAATAGATGACCGAAGGAAGGACCCCATTGATCAAGAAGGACCCAAGTAAAGAAACCGCCCCAAAAGTTTACAGATCCATAAATTGCCTACCTATGGTGTGGAAGATATTAACTGCACAAATAAGGGAATAGATTTACAACTCGCTAACAAGCCGCGGTTTGTTCCCCGATGAACAGAAAGGATGCTGCAAAGGATCCAGAGGCACAGCAGAGTTACTTTACATTGATCAGCACATCCGAAATAAGAACAATACCAAACGGAAAAATATAGTTATGGCCTGGATTGACAACAAAATAGTATATAATATGGTTCCGCAAAATTGCATAATAAACCGCCTCAAAATGTACAAAATATCATATGATGTCATAAACTTTATCGGGAAAAACATGAAAAGCTGGAGAGTGGAATTGACTGCTAGAGGAAGAAGTTTAGCTGAAGCAAACATCCAAAGAGGTATTTTTCTAAGCGTTCCTCAACCACCGTTACTATTCATAATTGCCACGACACAACTTAACCACGTACTCAGAGAATGCGCATCTGGATAAAAAAAATTAGTAGATTCCAGGAAAAGATCAATCACTTAATGTACATGGATGTCATCAAACTATTTGCAAAAAATGAAAAAGAACTTGAAACTCTAATACACATAGTTATAATATATAGTAAGGACATACGAATGAAATATGACATAGAAAAATGTGCCATCCTTGTAATGAAAAGTGACAAACAACATCTAACTGACGGAATGGAACTACCAAAACAAGACAATATTAGAACGCTCGGAGAAAAGGAAACATACAAATACTTGGGCATCTTGGAGGCAAACATCAAACAAGCGGAAATGAAAGACAAAATTCTAAAAGAATATCTCAGGGGAAATAGAAAACTATTCGAGACAAAACTGTCTGGCAGAAACCTTATCAAAGGAGTAAATACCTGGGCTGTATCCTCGTTAGATATTCGGGATCCTTTCTGAAGTGGACCAGAGATGAACTAAAACAAATGGACCAAAGAACAAGAAAAGTAATGACCGTACATAAGGCATTACATCCCAGAGACGACGTTGACAGACTGCATGTATCAAAAAAAGAGGGAGGAAGAGGACTTACAGCATTGAAGACAGCGTTGATGCATCGATATAACGACTCAAAGACTACATAGAAAAACACGAAGGAAGACTGATAACAACCATCAGAAACGATATTTACAATACGATGGTCAACAGAATGACAATAACTAGGAAACAAAAACGGGAAGAAAAACAAATCTATGGGCGTTTCTAACGACTAATGAACAACGTCTCACACGAGAAAACCTGGACCTGGCTAAGAAAAGGACATTTTTTTGAGAGAAACCGGATCTCTCCTAATAGCAGCACGAAACAAGGCCATAAGAACCAGTCATATCAAAGCGAGAATACATAAGACGCAACTAAAGAGGAAATGTGGGCTATGCGGTGACAGAGACGAAACAATCAATCACATAATAAGCGAATGAAGCAAATTAGCACAGAAGCAGTATGACGCAAGACACGACTGGGTCGGCAAGGGGATCCACTGGGAAATGTGAAGGAAATTGAAATTTGACCATACTAACAAATTGTATTTGCGCAACCCGAGACTTGTCCTAGAAAATGACACGCTTAAACTCCTATGGGACTTTAACATACAAACGGATCAACTAATCCCGGCCAGAAGACCAGACCTCATAATAATCATAAAAAAAAGAGAATCTGCAAAATTGTCGACTTTGCTGTCCTGGCGGACCACTGAATAAATCTGAAGGAAAGTGAAAAGAAAGATAAGTACCCCGACCTTGCTAGAGAATTGAAAAATCTGTGAAACATGAAAGTAACGATTGTGCCGATTGTGATTGGTGCCTTAGGCACAATAACTAAAGGATTATTAAAAGGCCTGGATGACTTGGAAAATGGCGGACGGGTAGAGACTATCCAAACGACAGCATTGCTAAGACCTGCCAGAATCCTGAGACGAGTCCTGGAGACTTGAGGACACTTGCTGTCACTAAGACTCCAGTGAAAAACCATCAGCTAACGCTGATGTGAAAAACTCTGAGTAAATAATAATAATAATAATAATAATAATAATAATAATGAAAACATCTGACAAAAAAATCAAAGTAAATTTCTCGGCATTAAGCGTGCCACTTTTATGAGCATCTGTCAATGTCTAAATCATATCTAAATCTTTCTAGTATCTAAAAAATCATCTTTAATAAGAGAAAAATACTCTATAGCATGTGGCAGGTAGTGTGAGAACAAATTACCAATAAGTAGAAAACAGAGAAAAATGAAATCAGCGAAATATTTAAATATATGCATGTAGATAATACTATTCATATTTTGATGTTTATAAATATGTAGTTTTAAACAAGTATAAATTTCAAATGCACAAATACTAAATACTGATATGAATGTTACCAAACTCTCTTTCTCTCTCTCCTCTCTTCTCTCTCTCTCTCTCTCTCTCTCTCGATATATATATATATATATATATTGATATAAGATCTTGGATGAGGATATGGGACTTTCAATTAACGCCAAAGCGCTTACGAAAACTTGAATCTATCTGTTTTCCCCCTGCTCAAAGAAACGTATACTTTATCATTGGTAAGGCAACCAGTCAATGAGAAGGAAAACTTAAAACTTCACTTAAAAACTGACATTGATTCATCCCTCGGTGGATCAGTTTGGTTAATGTATATTCGTATATATATCTTCATGTGTATGCAAACTCGTATGCGTTTATATATATTTACCAGCCCCTCCGCTCGGACAGGACGCAACGCAAGATCGATTTTTAGAGTAATTTTATAGGCTTTAATTCAGTGTTTTCCTTCTCTTAGATCAGTTGTAATAGCAAAGTTACAGAACTCTATATACTCTATATACCATAATTTCTACCGATAGTTTGAGGGAGAATAATATGATGCGTACCTCTAGGGAGGTGTGAATCCTACAATTTTCTATTGTGAAATGCAAATAGCCATCTCTAGGATTTGAACTCAAGTCCCCGTGTTCATTGCTTATGACGATAACCATTGCACCACTAGCGCCTCGTTTGCTTATAATCATGTTTGTATATATATATATATATATACCTATATAAATATATATGCGTGTGCAGGTATGCGTGCATTTGTATGCAAATATATATATATATATATATATGTGTGTGTGTGTGTGTGTGTGTGTGTGTGTGCACGCTTTCGTAAAATTGTCTGGAAAGACAATTCGGAATTATTTACATTTTAAGGATTTCTTTTTGTTTATGGTTTATTTAATAAGTAAAGTTTATAAAGTTTTCAAAAGAGATAACTTTCTAACTCTGCGCAACGCGCCACTTAAGTTGGCAGACATTAAATAAGCAACGGTCACTGATTTTATAGTCATCAAACATTTTGGTGCGAACAATTCGTCAGTGTTCATTAAATGTCTTCTATATTTTAGAATACAAACTTTATGAATTTCTTCTGCATTCATGTATAAATTTAATGTACATGAATAAGAGTTTCGAATAAAATTCCTTATTCCATTCAAGAATTAGAAATATTAATTTTATTGTATTGAAAATTAGTGTTTTTCATTACATTATCACTTTCCTCTTTGGGAGTTTTCATATCAATTGTAACTTTGTCCTGTCGGCAGGGGCTGTAGAATACACCGAATGCTACTATGCCTCCCGGCAATGAGTGTCCTGATTATGACACTAAACAATCTGATGTTGAGGTTCCAATAATGCTGGAAATTTAGGGAATGCGGTATACCTCTTCATTTCCACTGCTCCCAGGTTCAGTCTTGTCTGGAACGGTAGAACTTGATAGGGTCCTATCTATGGGTCAAGTAGAACTAAACTGTGTAATCATTCTTAAGTGAATTCTTTGAAATAGAACTGTTTAAGACATTGGACATTGGCCTAGCGGTTAGACAGTTCGGCAATGGCCCGGGAGACCTGGGTTCAATCCCAGATCGAGTCATACCAAAGACTCAAAAAATGGTACTTGATGCCTACTTGTTTAACACTAAGCATTATAAGGTACGGATCAAGGGTAAAGTGGAATAATCCAGGGAAAGGAGTAGTGCCCTCCCCTACACCTTGGAGTAGCTATCGAAAAGGGAACCTTCGGGTCACCCTCGTCTATGGTTGCTAACTTTACCTTATATGTATAAAAATGGATTTGGCATTAATAACCAACAATGGGTGATATGCCATAAAATCAAGCCCAACCAACCACCCAACCAAATTAATAGTAATCTGAAAATTTTACTTAAGTCTGAGTGATACCAAGTCTCCTTTACAATCTTTGAAGTATGCTAGTTAAAGTTAGGAATGCTGTCTCACTTCAACCGTATTACCTATTCCCAACCAGTTGTACAGAACTTGAGATTATTAACAATAAAAAAAAACAAATTATCATCTGGTACATTTTTCCACTCCTACAAACTACAGATTAAAAATGAAAAAAGGGAAATAATGGAAAAATACAGGGATCTTTCTAGAGTACTAAAAACCTGTGCAACATGAGGGTTGCGGAGGATACCGATGGTCATTAGTGCATCTGGAACTGCCCCCAAAGGCTTTGAAAAAAGTCGGTAGAAATTGGAAAACAGAGTATCAATCGAGGCGATACAGACGAAAGCGTGGTTAAGATCGGAAAGAATACTCAGAAGAGTCCTGGAGACCTGCAGTGACTTGCTGACACTTAGATTCCAACGAAACACCACGAGTTATAACTGGTGTGAAAAGCCTGCAAGAAGTGAAAAAATAATTATAATAATTATTAAAGTGACCTCCTGATCCCGGTCAGAACACCAGATTTAGTCATAAAAAAGAACAGATAACTTGTCGTACACTGGACTTTGCTTTTACAGAGGAACAAACAGTAAAAAAAAAAGTCGAAAAAGGGACAGGTACTGAGACCATGCCAGAGAACATAGAAAACTGTGGAACATTTGGGTGATGGTGATTAGCGTACTGGGAATGGTTCCCAAAGGTATTGGAAAAAAGGAGTGAAAGATTTGGAAATTCGAGGACAGATCAAGACGATCTAGATTACAGCATTGTTAAGATCGACAAGAGGAGACTTGATGTCACTCAGACTCCTGTTAATACGATCAGCTAACGTTGGTGTGAAAAATTTTCCAAAATGAAAAAAGAATTGGAAACCCTAATATAGGTCGTGAGAATATTCAGTTAGGGGATAGGGATGAAATTTGGCAGAGAAAAATGTGCCATGTTAATAATGAGAAGAGGGAAACGACACATGACGGAAGGAATTGAAATACAAAATCAAGAAAAAATCAGGACAAAATATTTCTTACGAATACTTGGGAATATTGGAAACGGATATCAAACAATGGGAGATGAAAGAAAAAAATACATCTCAAGAAGATGAGAAAACTACTCGAATCCAAATCGTATAGCAAGAATATCATCAAAGAGATAGATACCTGGGCTGTCCCTTTTGTAAGATACTCGGGGCCATTCTTGAAGTGGACGAGGGAAGAATTTAAAAAAAAATGAACCAGAAAACAAGAAAATTCATGATGAAACATAAGGCCTTATATCCCAAAGATGACGTTGGCAGACTATATGTGTCACTAAAAGAATAAGGAGGGACTGCCAGCATTGAAGACAGCGTTGATGCATCGATACAATGACTCAAAGACTAAAGAGAAAACTACCGAGGAAGATTGAATACAGCGAAACAATACAAACAACACAAGCGTCATCAGATAAAAAATAAACAGATAACAAAAATGGGAAGAAAAACAACTGTATGTCAAGTGACAAACAAGTGAAATCTCACACGAGAAAACTTGGACATGGTAAAGAAAAAGAAACATTAAGAGAGAAACTGAATCTCTTCTGATTGCAGCACAAAATATGCTATAAGGACAAATTATATCAAAGCAAGAATAGACGCAACAAAATATGTAGGTTATGTGGTGATAGAAACGAAACTATCAATTTCATTATAAGCGAATGCAGCAAATTAGCACAGAAATAGTATAAGATTAGACACGACTGGATAGAGAAGGTGATCCACTGGGAATTGTGCAAGAAGTTGAAATTTTATCATACTAACAAATTGTATGTGCACAATCCGTCCTGGAAAATGAGAAATACAAACTCCCCTTGGATTTTGAGATCCTCACAGATCACCTTATCCCATCCAGCTGACCTCACCTAGAGATAATCAACAAAAAAAAAAAAAAAAGAGAACCTGTCAAATTGTGGACTTTGCCGCTTCCTTCAACCCCATATAAAATTAAAAGAAAGCGAAAAAGAGACAAGTACCTAGACATTTTTCGACATCTAAAAAATATGGAACCTGAAGGCGACGGTGATAACAAACGTAATTTGTGCGCTTGGAATAATCCCCAAGGACTTAGTAAAGCTACTGGAAGTTTTAGAAATCAGAAGACAAGTGGAACCATCCAGACCTCGGCATTTTTAACATCAATATTTTTCCTGATATTGGTACTTTTAGACACGGCGACACGAGTTCAAATCCTGGACCAAGCTAATTGCATTTCACATAGCACTAATACCCTTGGGAAAGGTATGAATCTAATTATTCTCCCTCCAGCTATGGATAAATAGTAGGGCAGACTGGTTCTTCAGCCTTGGTGAGTCTAGGAGAAGGAAAACTGTGAATTCAAACCTGTTAAACTCCGCTTAAAAATTGACCTTGTGTCATATCCTGCCCGAGTGGAGGGGTTGGTAATTATGGATATTGGTACTTTTGGGAAAAAAAATCACGTTATTTTTCAATGATTTAACTTGATGCTGAGTGCGGAAGTTAGTCTGAACACAAGTATCAACACTAGGAAAAACTGTAACGATAAAAGATTGCAAATGAATAGATAAATACATGAACCTTGTCCATGAGCTGAGAAAGATTTGGAACATGGAGGTGACAATGATATTACATGTAGCTGTTGCCTTTTGAACAATCTGTTAAGGTCTGGAAAACAGACTGGAAAAATTGGAGATTAGAGAAAGTATGAAGACCACCCACACCACAACACTTACAAGAATGCCTGAATTCAATAAGAAAACAGTTAAACCTGATGAAAAAAAAAACAACTTGTTAGGTGAAAATATTAACATTGACTGTCGTAAACAAGGAAATAAAGTTCTGTCAGTGAACAGATGTGATACTATCTGCAGATAGTTGCCTGAGGACGAAATAAAAACTGAATAAACAGTAGAACATGAAGACGTACAGTCGTATTGGTAATTTTAAGCGTACGCGGAACCAGGACAAAATTTGATTCTGAATTCGATGTCTTAAAAATTTGCAGAAAGAGCTGTAGAGTTTGACAGAGCTAGAATTCATGATGTTTATTTGAAAAATGCTGGAGATTTAAGAAGATTTGGTGTTTCTTTAGAACTAGCCACCAGAGAGTTGGTGTGAACATTAAAATGCATTAAATGTGGACGATGGTTGCGATAGTGATAGTATCTCTTGTTCATTATGAAATATTCAAAACAAAGCGATAAAATTAATATTTAAACATATATTTTCTTTAAAAATTAATGATAAATAAATCGTTTTAAAAAAACTACAAATCAAATGTAAGAGTCAATGAAACCTTTAGATAATAGTTTTTAGTTACTGATTTTATTGTTTTCGTTTTACTATACAGAAAAAAAAATCACACGTGTTATTGATATTGAATTGTGGAAAGGATTGCTGGCTCTCGTTTACTTTGTCTGTTTTTTTTCCTACTTTAATCGTTTTGTACATTTCCCTTAATATGTTTCTTTTATTTTGGCGGGAAAGAAGAAAAAAATCTATTTGTTAATCTTTTGATATTATTTTGTAGTGGCGGCTATAAATTTTTATTCAACATTAAAATAAATTCGGATTTTTGAACAATACCCGGAAAACGTTCCAATTTTATGCTTAGTTTGATGTCGAAAATGTTTTATTTTTTATGCTTAATTTGTTTTTCATTGATTGCATTGTTTTATTTGCGTTTTTTTTCTTTTTCTCTATTTGATTGCTGATTTGTTTTTCTTTCAAATATATCACAAGGTTTACTTTTTCAAAAAAGAAAAATTAAACAAAAATGAATGTATGAATAAATAAATAAATAAATACGAATAATTCAGTAAACAAAAATATATATATCAGTAAATAAAGGTGAATGATTTGGAAAATAATAAAAAATAAATAAATAAATAAATAAATAAATAAAAATAAAACCATATATATCAGAGGTACACGCTTAAATATATTGTCATTTCAATGTTCCTACTATTTTTCGCATTTGTATCATACCATATTTTATTGCGTATATTTATTATAATTGTAAGCCGTGTTACGCTATTATTGTTTTATTTCGTTATTAGTATATACCTATTTTTTATCACTATTTTTGCCATTATTATTATTATCATTATTAATAATAATAATAATGATAATAACAACAACAACAACAACCACAACAGGCTATTTAATACTGTCTCTGTTTTTGCCGTTATTTTAATAGTTTCACATTTTCCAACACAAGATGAGATATTCTATTATTTTCAATGAATCGAGTAAACTGACTTTGTCTTTGAAGTTATTTCTTTCCGTCTCAAACCAACCATCTACAAAAAAAAGCCACTTTGCAAATTAGTTATGCTGTAAAACTCGAACAATAAAGAAAAAAAAAATTTCTAGTGATGTTCATTATCTGATAGTTGCTACCATCCGAGAAACAAAATTGCTTTATAAGACTATATTTTTATTCGAAATAATACTTAAATGTTTGTATAAGCGTGTTGATTTTATCTTTGTGATTATAAGATTGTATATTTGTTTACGTGTGAACGCATACATAACTAGCTGGGTAAGCAGTTATTCTAAAGAATATATATATATATATATATATATATATATATATATATATATATATATATATATATATGCATGTGTATATATATATATATATTTATATATATATATATACGCATGTGTATATACATGCATGTATGTATGTATGTATGTATGTATGTATGTATATGTGTGTGATGATGCAAATATTTACAGCTTTTTTAAAGAGATCTTTCATTCTCATTTATGAGAGAAATTTACTGGATTTCTATGACTTCAGGGCAGCTATCAGGCTAGTAGTCGATCTAAGAAATTCTAGAAACAGCTGCTGTCGTAGGGAGTGTACTCAGCTACCTAAGATGATATCCTGAACGATATTGTTGGAATTTCTCATAACGCAAATATATGAGAAAGATTTGAATCCATCTATTCTCCCTCTTGGTATAGGTATATGATAGCAGAGAAGACTGGCGTCATTTTTTTTTTTTCGTACGGCAACCAGTCTAAGATAATTCAGACCAGGTGCCCACCTGTAAAGGAATGGGCTCTACGATGCAATTCCTTCCTTAGACATACTTTATAAATTTCGCTATCTACAAGCAAAAACCAGGTTAAAGGACCCGTGAATAAGACGATTACGAAATATTTACAAGGTAAGAGATTAATGACCATAAAGGGAGATATTTTTGTTTGGAAATCAGAAAGTGTTGATCTGAAAGTGACCAGAAATTCTAATCGTGACGTTTGTAGAATGCATCAGGACTGGAATATCTTGTCACTTCAGATCCATGTTCGCTTTTTATGATGCAAGTTTAAATTGTCTTCCAAATGCCGCAACTTCTTTAATCAATTCCGTCATTTTAATCACTTTCAAAGATAAGATCTCAAAGAAATTAAACGTTTTTTGAGCAATTATGTACATTCTATTGTGGCGCACTCAGTGTTACAGTTAACGTCTTTCGAAATGGAATCAGTGACCCTAGTTTATATCTTGAAATAGGCAGTTTGCGTTTCAGTATTAGCTAATTGCCTTGAAAGATATAAATCCATCCTTTCTTACCAAACTTTACATAAATAGTTGGGCAAAATGGGTTCCCTGACTTTGGTAAGGCAACTAGTAAGGCAGAGGAAAAACTCAAACTGTAGGACTCTGCATAAAAATTGATCTCATGTCTTAACGTGACTTTAGTGGAGGTTGAATACCTGTATGCATTCGATTATAAACATTACCAAGTATCTCAGACACAAGTATTGCAGGAATTTCTCCATGCATTTTAGCTTT
>CAUZXS010005702.1:65000-75000 GCA_963585895.1 Sepioteuthis lessoniana | reverse complement strand
CCTGTCGGCTGGGGCTGTAGAATACACCGACTGCACCTCCGCAGAGGGGTAAGATCCCCGCCAATGAATGTCCTGTTTGACGCTAAACAATCTGATGGATAGGTTCCAGTGATGCTGGAGGCTTGGGAAATGATATGGCCCTATCGCACAGAACTAATCGGCGTACTTATGCTAAGCTAAATTACTTAAAATATAACTGCTTTGATACTTAAACTGCGTACTTATGCTAAACTGAATTGTTTGAAATAGTACTGTTTTTGACATTGGAACTCTTTCTGACTTTGAAACTGTACTTACGAGAACTGTTTCTGACATAAAATCTACTTTCACTAAACTGAGTTGTTTAAATTAGAACTGTTTGACTTAAATGAATATCTTAAAATAGAGTCAAATAGAATTGACTGACATTTAAAATGAGTGCAAACAAATTTGTGCAAAATTAAATTGCTCAAAATAGAACTGTTTATTGGTTGAATTAGAACTGTTTAGCTTGAAATAGAAATGTTTTTGACAATTAAACTGTGTACTCATACTATACTGAATTGTTTGAAATAGAACTGATTATTCCGTAAAAAATGGAATTGGCATTAAATAACCTGCAAAGGTTGAAATGCCGAACCAACCAAACCTGGCTCAAGCAACAAAAATGTGTCTGGTGCTAAATCACTCTAAAAAAAAAAGACTAACCTTTGGGTCACGTATGCGAAAAATGCCAGTGATCCCAGTGACTGAAATCTGAACAGTAAACTCCCGTATTGTTTTCATTTTGCCGGGAATATTTCATGCAACTATTTAGTATTTCTTTTTTTTTTTTCTTGCATGTTCGAATTTCATTTGAAGAATTTAATTTGTTCCAAAACTTAGATAAATACTTTAACCAAGAATCTGGGCTCCTTGGATGGCGTAATGGTTAGCAAGCTAGACTAACAAATCTTAACGAGAAAGTCTCATTAAGTGCCCCATTCATTCGGCCCTCTGCCACATCTATGCCAAAAGCTTCGTAAATTACTACTTGTTCCCAAATTCTCAGAAATAGGCGAATCAATCTATTAGCTTCAAAATTCGAATACATGATTTTTTTATCATGTAGGAAGAGGAGGAACATTGCTTTGTCACTAAAGTGTAATTATTTCAAATAGTCGATAGATAGTGGCACGTAAAATGAGAATATTTGTTTCTTGATTTTCGCATTAACTGTCTTTTATTTTGATGTATGATTAGAAATATTTGGTTCAAGTTGTACGCAAATCTAAACGAAGAATTCGTATCGATGTGATTTGAACTCCTAACCATCTCCAAATGAAAAGTAAGCGTACCCATATTTTACAAAATAAACTGAATAGGATAGAATCTGTTTTAGCATTTCGTAGATGTGATAGCGTGATATACAATGAAAGTTTACTTAATAGACAAAAAAAAAAATGAATATATAAATGAATTAGTAAAATAAAAAAGAAAGAAAGAAAAGAAAAACTGAAACGAATGAATGATATTAATATTATAGATTGTTTTTCATAATAAAATGTCCTATTACAGGGATTGGACATCTTTTTATATGATACGTAGAGTATTTTTACATCTCTTTAACTCTAAAAGTTGTTGACCTCTCAGAAAATTTGATAGACTTTCATCGGACGATATTTGATATACATGAACTTAGAATATTCATCTTTCCTTTATAGTTGTAATTGGTATACATGTAATATTTCATGGAAAATAAACTTGTAGCATTTGAGAGTTTAAGCGCCGAACGCGGGATAGACATATGTCGGCCTTAATTTAATAGATACATCACGTGGAAAATGCGAAAAAAAAAAATGAAAAGGTCTTCATAAAGGCGTCTAGACGTCTGCATTAAAGATGGTTGATTACCTTGGGAATCTAAGCCGAGAACAATGAAAGAAAAATACCTGTGGAGTGATATCGTTTATATAAACGATGTTTAACGAAGTACTCATTGTAATGTCTTCTTTATAACAACAATAAAAAAAATAACTCGCATCTTATTTTTTATTTATAGGGTAGCAGCTGTTTCTGTAGAATAGAACATCATTTGAAATTATAACCAATATGGTAATTATCCATGATGACCGATTCTAGAAGCTTATTGAAAGAGAGACACAAGAAAGGAATTGTTTAGACATAAGCACAATGAATTAAAAACCTGCTGGCCGATCACAAAGTGGAGACAGCTGTATAGATATAAATGCTGAACTAACGTTAGTGGAAATTCAAGGAAATATAAATTCGGTTGAAACTAATAAAGGAATCAACAATGTTGATTGCTCTTTAGAAATGTTGTCTTTAGAAAAGATTTAACTTGTTTATTTTGAAAAAAATAAAAAAATAAAAGAAACACGGCCAACTTATACATTCACCGTAAGTATAATTCGAAAAAAATATCAATAAAATGTCCATTTAAAATACTTTTGGCTTTTATCTTTAATCAGGTAAAACAAATCAGTTAGTGAGGGCATAGAAAATGTAAGTGATAACAGCTGAGAGATTACCTGAGATTTAGGTAGGTGTGACATTCAAAATACCTGGCTTTTATCTAGAGTTGCATTACTTTATTCGCCCAACAAATGCAACGTAGAAAAGTATTTGTCTCGAATTTAAAAGCTCTACATTAACAAAAGGAAATTGTTGATAATTATTTTGTAATTTCAGATTAATATTAGCAGTAATCATTATACGTTACTCTTTCGTCTTGATACAGAAAAAATTCTTCACTTGATGAATAAGTCGGACAAGTATCAGGACCAGTCGGCTCGGGTTGTAGAATACAATGACTACACCTCAGCAGAGAGACAAGACTTCTCTAACAAATGTCCCAGATATGACACTAAACAATCTGATGGAGAAGCTTTAGAAATGCTGGAGCTTTGGTGAATACGGAGTACCAATTAATTTCCATCGCTCCCTGGTCCAATTTGTCCCCTAGTATAAGCACTTGATAGGGTCCTATCTATGGGTCGAATAGAACTGTTCCGCATTTAAGCTATGTATTTATGCTAAACTGAATTGTTTGAAATAGAACTGTTTTATATGTGTGTGTAAACAAAAAAGCTGTGTATTTTGTTGTAAATAGAACTGTTTGATCATACTACTGTGTGTAAGCAAATGACTGATGTTGAATTGAATTGTTACTGATACATAGCAATACTTGAAAACATTAAACTGTGTGCAAACAAATAATTAATAGTAAATAGAAATATTCGTATTAGATAGAAATAATTGAAACTATTTAACTGTATGAAAAAATGACCTCAGGCCCATTTAACAATCTATCTATAAAAAGTGTTTCGAAAGCATATATATATATATATATATATATATATATATATATATATATGAAAGGATTTGGCATTAAATGACCTTGAATGTTTGATTTTTCTATAGGACTAAAACAACCAACCAACGGACAATTATCCACATTTTTGATTTTTTGATCTTGTTGTCCTCATAAATTGGTTACATCCTGTAATCTTTAGAAGGCATCAACCCAAATAAAAATAGATGAGTTTTACCAACAGTTATGTTGTTGCTAAATCTTTCATAATAATTAGCAACCAAGAGTTTTGTAGAATGATATTAACTACATAGTACTCTGTTATCAATTTCAACGAAAAACGATGTTACCAGGTATATTATACTAATTTCTTGCATATATGGAAAACAATTTTGATATCAAATGTATTTGTTATCAGTAAATATGAAACGTGTTATTACCAGCTAATATTGTATTAATACGTTGACAACATCTATAAACAATGTTGATAAAAAATGAATCGTACGACAATAACGAAAACAATGGTTACCAGTTAGATTATACTGTTGTGATGCTATTATGTAAAACAACCACCCTGTCAACTGGGACAGTCGAATACGCTGACTACTTCTCTGCAGAGAATTAGGAACCCCCCAAAACGAAGCTACCTGTGGGCCCAGGTTACTCGACATTCTAAATAAGGAGATTCTGGTGCTTAAGCAGTCCTTGCATGTTCAAGTGACTTGCAACGCACCACTTTAGATCTACTGGGCTAGACGTGGGGTCGCACAGGCCCGATTCGATCAGTCGGCTGGTCGGGTCTATCCCTTGCTAGACCCGAACATATTCTTCAATCTGCTCTTACTGTAAGCAAACTCTCAATCCTTTTTATCTTATAGGTGCTAGTAGGCGGTGGTTGAGGGTCAACTGCGTTGGAAGAAGACTTTGACCACTGTTTAACTGTATGGAAATAAAATTGTCTATTGTTAGCTTGAAATTGGCATAGACTAGAAATCTTTCTCCCAGCTCGAGTATAGTGTATCCGCGTCTTAAAAAAGGCGAATGGGTTTCACTTTGGGTAAATTCCCAACTCAAGATGTACTGGGAGCTCTAGCACAGGACCAGCGAAGAACAAACACTACTTGTGGCTTTTTTGAGAAAATAGAAAATAAAAAAAATAAATTCGGAGAATTGAGCTGCAGAGTTTCCAAGAATTATTGAACTTGAATTTTTGGAAGAGAACTGCTGAATCAAATTATCTAACTTATCAATTAAAAAAAGTTTGTTTGAAGCAGAGCAATCCCTTGGCCTGTCAAAAAGAAAAGAAAAGGAAATTTACTCGCGGAGGTTGACAGCCAGAGGCATGCTGAAAATATAATTAAAATGAAAACGTTCCACACAATAAAATGCAAGGCCATGAGAGATTTATTAACTGAAAAGGTAGAATAAGAAGCAGGGAAATGTCATTGGCTACATCAGAAAGAATAAGAGCAAGGAAAAGGTAGGATTCACGGACTACAAAGGAATAACCATCAGAAGGGATCGAGAGGAAATTCAGACATATATATATATATATATATATATATATATATATATATTTAAATTTCAATCAACCTAAAATACCCAAAGAAATAAAAACTGGATATTGCCTGATGATGGTGGGACAATACATTCTCACATCATTGACGTGCTTTAAATGAAAAAGATATAGCCACCATAGAGAGAGAAAAGTCCTATCTGTGGGAAGTGAGGCCAAAAAGACCCCGACCACGAGGAAGATGATTGCACAAATGAAAGTAGACGCCCAAACTGTCAAGAAAACTACCCCTCTTTCTCGAGATCTTGTGATATATATAAAAGTTAATAGATTATACATGAAACTTAGAGTAATGAAGTGGTTCTAAAAAGTGAGATTTTAATTACTTCAAGTATAGATAGATAGATAGATAGATATGGAGAAATCCAGCAAGATGAGAAAAATAAGTGGAAAAGTAAATAAATCGAAACATTGACAACGGATTCAAGAAATAAGAAACGAATTATCATGTTTCAGTTTATTCATTTTTACAGTTATCTCTCTCTCTCTCTCTCTCTCTCTCTCTCTCTCTCTCTAGATAGATAGATAGATAGATAGATAGATAGATAGATAGATTTGGTTTGAATCAAAATGAATTCACCCAGCACCTCCAACGACAGGATGTGACACAAGGTCAATTTTTAAGTGGGGTGTAGTAGGCTTTAATTTAGAGATTTCCTTCTAGACTAATTGCCGTATTAAAGCTTAAAAAGGTTTGCCCAACTAATCATCTAACTGATTTGGGAGAACAGATGGATTCATGCCTTTCCCAAGGGCATTTGCGTAAATCAAAACGCATACAGGTTCATCTAGGATTGAAATTGGGTTGACGATTCCATTTCGAATTATGATAACTGTTAAGCTAAGCTAAACTCCAAATTGATTTGAATCCCTTTGTCGTTAGCCTGGTGTGTAATTACTAGCTGAATTTCAAACTAAAATGTTCATTTTCCCTTTTTCAATCTGTCTGTTTAATATTAAACATTGTATTAACGAAAAAGAATGAGTCGACAAATAAATTTATGCTATGTACTTGTTATCATGGGGCTGGGGATTCATTGATTAGAAAACAAGGTCTACTATTGTCTTCATATGGCCTCCACTCAGGGTCGTAGCTACTATGAAACTAATGAAACTTGAATTTCAGGGTCCATAAACTCAAAGAAGTGACTTTATCATGTATTGCCTTAAAAGCTTTCGTCTACAGTTTGAGAAAATATATTTGAATAATATTTGTTTAGAAAATAATGTTAATGAAATAGTCTAATTCAATATCAAATAATAGTTAAAAAAAAAAAAGATTATTAAAATCGCAAACATTCTGAGAGCTGTTCAAGCTTGAGTCACCACCTCACAAATTCACCGCTGTCTTCCGTATCCCATTGGCTACAAAGTAAAAGCTGCAACACACCAAGAAATGTATTAAACCAAAACTTTTTAATCACGAGTTCACTTTGCAATCAATGTCGGGTGTCTGGTGAAAGGTTACTGACAACGCCCAGCTCCTTGATACCCGACTTAGCCGAGGTCGAGCGCACTTTTTTTTTTGCCAACAATGGTCAGAAGTCCTGTTTGGTATTGGCTTGGTTCAAAAGGTTCTAGGGACACATCAAAACGACTGACTTAAGCACTCAGACCTAAAGGAAAAACTTTAATTTTCAGTCCGTTTGAAGTACTTTTGATTTGATATGATTAGTGCCCAGCTTCAAAGGAGGTTTATTGAGATAGAATTCTAAGCTCTGTGTACAGAGAGAATATATTTACTGTTGATGCTTCGTGTAGTCTGCTCAGTTCGCTTTTCATTACAATCTCTCCCTCCCACATCTCTCTCTCTCTCTCTCTCTCTCTCTCTCCCTCTCTCTCTCTCTCTCTTCTATAGTTTTTTAAAACTTTTTTCTTTCATTTCATTGATTTGATATTTCAGTAAATAAGGCGTTTTAAAAGACAATTGTCATTTCCTACTCAAATTACCAACGTGGCATATTTTTAAATTCCAACATACATACAAAAGACAATTTCCTATATTTTTAAAAAGTTTACTAGAAAAAAGGAATTACATTATTGATGTGCTCCAAAAATAAAAAAGGAAAAAAAGATGAACTGATTCAAAATAACCTAAAGTAAATCTTCCCAAATATTGTATAACGCGCTATATATATATATATGTGTGTGTGTGTGTGTGTGTGTGTGTGTGTGTGAGATAATAGAAATAAATCGAATAGGAAGTAATATATAACCACAAAACATACTCAGAGAATGCATTTCTTTGTAAATGGCAATATGTTAATGTTTAACGTTTCATTTTAAACCATCCTCTGGGCGATGTTAATATGCGATGTTATGATGCCTCATTTTGATGGTTGGTTGGTTGGTTGGTTGGTTGGTTGGGTTTTATGGCATATCAACATTTGTAGGTTATTTAACGCCAAATCCATTTTATACAAAGAATCAGTTCTATTCAAACGATTCATTTTAGCATGAGTACACAGTTTAATTGTGAAAAAAATTTCTATTTCTAGCTATTCAGTTTAGTCAAACAGTTCTAATCCAAACAATTCTGTTTAGCAAAAGTATGCAGTTTAGTTCTATTCAACCCATAGATTGGGCAATATCAAGTGCTACCACTCCGGGCCAAAGTGGACCAGGGAGCAAGGGTAATGAAGGGGTGCTCCGCGTTCCCCAAAACCCCAGAATCACTGGAGCCTAACCATCGGATTGTTTAGTGTCATACCCAGGACACTCATTGGCGGGTGTGGTCTTACCCCTCTGCAAAGATGCAGTCGGTGTATCCTACAGCCACAGCTGAGGGGGAAAGCCTAGTTTTGAAGATAATTTTTGAATGAGACATTATAACATCTAACATGCTAAAATCGCTCTAAATATAGTTTAAAATAAAAAGAACAAAAAATTTAAAACTGAGAGATTTATTTATAAATGAATACAGGTTATGAATATTTTGTTATTCACATTTTAAACACGCACACCCCATATGTTTCTCTCTCTCTCTCTCTCTCTATATATATATATATATATACACATATTTATATATAGAGGAATTTCGCTGCATTTTTGGCTTAAAACACTGAATACTACTGATTAGAAACGCTTTCAACGTTAAATATATATATATATATATATATATATATATATATATATATATATATATATATATATATGTATATATATATATATTGAAAGAGAGAGAGGTTGTGAGGTAGAGAGTGAGAGAGAAATTGATAAATAAACAATCCAAGTGGAAGGAGAGATTTAATGAGAAGTAAAGTCCACACTATAGCGTTTCGGTTCTACTGAACCATTATTAGGACCTTAAGGGGTGATATTAGCGATGTTAAGTCACTGATAGATGTTTAAAAATGTAAAATACAAAAAACCTAGAGGAAAATTTGTATAACTGTTTCAAAATGACCTATTGTCATTCTGGCCTTATATTGTGTAAAACATTTTACATACATGTATACATACATACATACGCACGCACACACGCACGCACGCACAAAAAAACACACACACACACATTATATATATATATATATATATATATATATATATATTTATATATATATATATATAAATATGTATATATATATATGTATATATATATATATATATATATATATATATATATATATATATATATATACCCACAAATTCATATGCTTGTTTTTTAGACAAATTGTATACCGTCATAATTCATGGGCATCATTTATTGGGTGAATAAGATTATTAAATGTTTTGTTCGTTCATATTGTTGTTCTTGTTGATGAGATTTGGACCGGTTTCGTCATTTCCTAAAATTACACAAAGTCATTTGCAAGAACCCTCAGTCAAAGTCGAAGTCAAAAGAAGTTATTACTACTTCAGACAATTTTTTCAACTAAACATAACTGACTTTTACCAAAAATGTAAGCATTGGGCACTTAGTGATGATCCCTATCATTATTCAGTAATACTAGGTCTGCAAGTCTAGCCAATTAATCCTTACATCGTGTCGAGCTGCCAAAAAATTACAAACTTCAGATAGTTTACAGTATTTGCTCTTCTTAAATGGTCTTTCATCTAAGTACTGAGTATAGTTCATTGCTCTTTAACTTCAGTGGTCTTGATCAAAAATTGCATTCATATAAAAATTTTACACCGGATTAGCAATATGTAAATAGCATTTTGGAAGTTTAAAGTTCTGAGTGAGTTCCACATTAGATTTGATAAAAATTAACATTTTTTTATGAATAACAATATGCATTTATGTGAGATAGGTCTTAAACAACCAACCAAAACTGTGTCACCGATTGAACATATAGTTAGTTTTTAATAGCGCCGAACATTGAATCTTTCTAATCAATGCTTGTCTGACAGACTTCTTGAATGTGTAATGAATTCTCTGATATTACTTGTCGACAAAATTGGGCTCCTCCCGTGGTGCAATGGTAAGCAAGATGGACTAACATACCACTGCTGGTAAGTTTTAGTCGCAATGAGTATTCTATACACTCTGTGATAACTAAGCAAAGCTTTGTCTATAAACCTCCTTGTTCAAATCCTGGATGAGTCTGTGTCTTTAACTTTCTGATAATGCTCTTGAGAGAAGCATAAATAAATTTCTTCTTTCATCAACTAAGGGTTTACTGTAAGGAAGATTGGGTCAAGCAACCAAAATAGGAGAAGAAAAGTCCCGAATTCAAAGTTTCTGCGTACATAGTGAATGGGTTCAGTGTTTATAATACAATCCAATAGTAGCATTTTCCCTCAGGTAAAACGAAAATATTTCGAAAAAGGTTACCCCAATAATATTTGACCCAAATAGCTGCGGCCATAGAATACACCGACTATATCTCCACAGCGGGGTTAGACACCCACAACTAGTGTCCTGAATATGATATTAAACTATATGATGGTGGGGCTCCAGTAATGATTGAGCTTTGGAGAATGAGGAGTACCCTTTCATTGCCATCATTCCCAGGTCCACTCGGACCCGGAGTAGTAACAGATCATAGGATCCTATCTATAGGTCAAGTAGAAGTATTTGACATTTAAACTGTACGCAAACAAATGACTGGTATCAAACTGAATTGTTAGAAATAGAACTGTTTGTTCATTTAATTGTGTGTAAACAAATGATTAAAGTTTAATTGTAC
>CAUZXS010005702.1:45000-62500 GCA_963585895.1 Sepioteuthis lessoniana | reverse complement strand
CTTCTTTTTACCTTTTCTATGTACATTCTGTCAAATTCAACTCATTTCTTCCTACATATATGTATGTATGTAGTGTTGCACGCAATTATTAAAAACAGATGCAATTTGTTTCAAGTAGTTTGGTTTTGAGATTTAAAAGCAAGAATTTTTGCATAAGTACACAGTTTAAATGAAAGTACAGTTTAATTGTGAAAAACATTTCTATTTCAAGCTATTCAGTTTAGTTAAGCAGTTCTAATTCTGCTAATTCAATTTAGTATAAGTACAGATTTTGTTTACACACAGTTAAATGTCAAAACAGTTCTGTATTAAACAAATCAGTTTAGTGTAAATAAAGTTTCAAAGAACAGTTCCATTTCAATTAATTCAGTTTGGAATAAGCACGCATTTTAAATGTAAGTACGGTTTAATTGTCAAAAACATTTCTATATCAAACTATTCAGTTTAGTCAGACAATTCAGTATAGCATACGTATGCCGTGAGTTCTATTTAACCCATAGATAGGGCTCTATCAGGTACTACCACAGCGGGTCAGAGCAAACCTAGGAGCAATGGCAATGAAGGGGTTCTCCGTATTCCCTTAAGCCCCAGCATCACTGAAACCTCACCATCAGATTGTTTAGTGTCTTATCCAGAACGCTCGTGGAGTGGGGGCTTACCCCTCTGCAGAGATATAGTCGGTGTATTTGACAGCCCCAGCCGACTGGGCAATTAGAAATATTGAATTACGTGATAGAAAGTATTGATGAAAAGTAGATGGCAAAATAAAGAAATAGTTTATAAAAATAATTGGGGGGATTTGAGTATTTTAATACGGAAGGGTGAAATTCAATATACCACATTGAAAACTGTACTGAATAACAAAATGCGTTTGAATTTTAAATATTCGTAGTCGATTATGAAGAAGTTTCTGGGATGCCAAAAAATTTTCTATATGTTTTGTTAATCATAGTTTTATTTTATAATAAATACATTTTTCAGTCTCAATATACACGTTGCTTTCTTCTCATATCTGAAACGATTCCCATTCATTTCCTTCTTTGTGAAAGGTCACATTGTCCTGAATAATGTCAGTGATATTAACATTTCAAATACTGAAATCTCTGGCTTTCCAAATATCGAGGAGGAACAAGTCTTAGTTCTGATACAACGAAACAGTCTGTCTGTGAATGACAATATATACGCTCCTCCGTGGGAGGTGAGCACTCTGACGATGGAATTTTCGGCTGCTGCTTGCATAATGCAAAGCTGTTCAAACAAATTGAGTACTTTGGTATCCGGTAAGGTATAAATATAAACAAACGATCGTTACTACTTAATACCTGATAATTCCCTAGCTGACGTGGTACGCTTGTTGGCCGAGCGGTCTGATACTAAGTCTAACATAAAGTTGGGAGGGCTTCGATCCCAGCGTCCTTCGTGTTTAGCCACACAGAAGAGTTGTGATAAACCGAAACAGTCTGTCTGTGGATGACAATATATATATATATATATATATATATATATATATATATAATTCTCTGGTATCCGGTAAGGCAAAATGTAAAAACAAAAAAAAAAAAAACCTTCAATATAATACCTCATAATTCCCGAGTTGACGTATGTCACCGGGTCACTGAGCGGTATGATACTGAGTCTACCGTAAAGTTGGGCGGCTTTCGATTCCTGCTTGAAACGTCCAACGTGTCTAGCCACACTGATGAGTTGTGATACAAAGAAACAGTCCCTCTTTGGATGACTATATATATATATATATATATATATATATATATATCTTCTTTTTTTTTTTGAAAACTAAGAAATTTAGAAAAAGAATTCCATTTCCATAATTGATCTATTTTGTTTATTTAAGCTTCTCAGATGGAATTCAAATGGATTGTGACGAGCTTTAATAAGCGAAATAGATCTATTGTAGAAATGGAACAGTATTTCTAAATTTATTTGTTTTTTAAACATAGAATATATATTTTGCTCTGCTGGTATATTTTGTATAAAATAGCTGTGCATTGAGCACTCTCTCTTTGTATATTCACAGTCATAATTTACTATATATATATATATATATATATATATATGTGTGTGTGTGTGTACCATCATCATCATCATCATCATGTCGTGCCGCTAGCACGGATATCCCTGACCCTCTATCGCTACTTCTCCCTATGGTTCATCGCCTCTGGCAGGTCTTAGGGGCTGCATCCCGTATTCTCACATAATTGCTGTATGTATGTTCGCGCAGGTCGTCCTGCTTTTGCTCGGCCATTTGTGGGGATCCATAGAAGTACACCACTTACGAGCTTGTCCCTGCTTCTCCAGCAGTGTCCTGCATGTTTAGTTCGTCTAACTTGGATACTTTTCGTGATGGTAGGCAGGTGGCCGTATAGTTGGTGCCTTGTTGGGTGTTATGTGTGTGTGTGTGTGTGTGTGTGTGTGTGTGTGTGTGTGTGTGTGTGTGTGTGTGTATGCGTATAATTTTTTTTCTTTTAACCACTTCTACGTATGACAACATCTGTAATCTGCTGTTTTACTCTTGGCTTATTTTTTTTTTCATCTGTCTTGTTTTATTTAAGGGTCAATGCCTTTATATTTTAAATTGATTTCAGTTTTCTTCCCTTTTTTTAGTCGGACTCTTTTAATAACTTTATATTACATCCAAGTCGTTTTTTATTATTTAGCCAAAGCTGCTGAGGATTATAAGTATTCATATATTTTCCATTGAATTAGTTCGAAAGTTTACATAATAACGTGACTGGAGTTCGAACTCGTTTACTACGATGTCGCAGTCTAGCACGTTAGCTACTTTGCTACAAAGACTATTCTCATTTCCCCTCTCTGCTGATTCACGTGAAATACAGACATTTTAAAAAGAAAATATCCATATTATGAAATGCATTTAAAATATTTATGATATTGATACTCCTGATACTCAGTTTTGAACCGAAATATTTATGTTTATTCCCTGAAAATTCACTTGAATCGTCGTCGAAAATAAGACTCCGTAAACCCAGAATCATACGATTCTTCAGTATTTCTGTGGTTTTGTCTTGATCTCTTTGCAACTTTAAACAATTGTTATTCAATTGTTTCCACACATTTTAACTTAAAATGATCAGAAGGATTTTAAATCATTGACTATCGATTTTTTAGACAGTGTAGGTTACGAGCATAAATGATTTCAAATTGTTTTTCGAAGGCTTATGGCCTCCGACGGCCCTTACACCTGAAATTTTTGTTGCAAATTTTGTGTACCAGTTTTTGATTTATTGTCAGATCGATCGTAATTTCCTGGAATGGATTCTAAAGTTTCATTGAACGAAGTAGAATTATTTTTGCTTACTTCATGCACACAGAATGCCTCCGTAAGAGCTATGTTTTTTTTTGGCACCATTGGAAGTTATTGAAAATACATCAAAATATTCATTTACAAAACTGTGTAATATTATGATTTCAGTATATTTTAGTTAAATTATGTTTTAATTTATATGTTTTGGCCTAATGAGTAGAATGTTTGCCAATGGTCTGGGAGACCAGGTTTCAATCCCGGGTCGCGTCATACCGAAGACTCAAAAAATGGTACTTGATGCTGCCTTACTTAGTACTCAGCACTATAAAGTAAGGATCGAGGGTAAAATGGAGCAACCCAGGAAATGGGGTATCGCCCTCCCCAACACCTTGGTGTAGTATCTATGGAAAAGAGAGCCTTCGGGTCACTCTTGACTGAGGTCACCAAATTTACGTTTACTTATAATTTTAGTTCTCTATAATTCTAAGTAAAAAAATACACCCAACTAACCACACACGTAGAACCCTTCACACTCCTTCACACACAAAGATACACTCACAAATATATATATATATATATATATATATATTGTGTGTGTGTGTGTGTGTGTGTGTGTGTGTGTGTGTGTGTGTGTGTGTGTGTGTGTCCTTTCATTTAACTCGTATGATTAATAATAAAAAAATATTTCACCTTCTCAAATTCATTAAACTTTCAATAACGGATCTGACATAAGATGAAAAAATTTACTTTAGGTTTCCGTATAAAATAATATCAGTTACTTCTGCAGTGTATTTTGATAAGTCCACATCTTTTTATTTCCGTGTTGAAAGAAATGTTCTCTATTAGTACATTGCGATTCTTTTACTTGAAATTTCAAACTGTGAATATATATATATATATATATATATATATATATATATGTATATATATGTGTGTGTGTGTGTGTGTTTGTTATGATATATTGTCGATTTGCAAATAAATCATGAATTTAGCCTCTATATTTTTCTTTGAGAAGATATACGTGAAACATAAGTAGGCCAGCCTCCATATTCACCAGAACTCAATGCGTTTTTTCCTTTCTTTTTTATATAAAAAAATTCTTCCGACTGTTAAGATTTGTCGACTTTGGGGATAATAAAAGGCATTCATTGAGGTTGCTTCTCGCCATATGAGAATGAACGTTACTAAGGTACTTAGACCATTAAAATATTCACAGGAAGTAGGTTAATGAATACTAAGGGATCTATTTCATTTTGAGTAAATTCTTTGTCAACTTCGATTCTTACCGAACACACCTGCTATCTTTCTTTCTGACTATCGATCGATCGTTGCACATGCACGCAAGCACACACATACACACACACACACACTCATATATATATATATATATATATAAATACATATATATGAGGCTCATTCAATAGAAAAAAATAAAATACATTTTACTTTTTTAACTATGCATTGTATGGAATTGGTTCGGAGGAAAATTTATTTCAAACTCAAAAATATTTGTTTTGGAGTAATTCACAATGGCAAAAAAAATCAAGTTGCGTGCAGTTGGTTAGAACAGAGCTAAGTCACAATTTTTTTTTTTTGATTAAAAAGTGAAAGCCCTGGGAACTTTTCAGATGAATGTGTGTGGCGAATTATGATTAAATCAAATAAATGTTCACTAATGCGCCAAACATGGGTTTGCTTCTACGAACCTCAGTCAAAAAGACAGACAATGGATTGGGAACACTGACTCCCTTCAAAGACTAAGTTCCGGACGCTGAGGTCAGAAAAAAGAAGTCATGCTGACAGTCTACTTGGACACTTCACTTTAAGTGTTGTGAGAATAGTCATCATCATCATCATATCGCGCTGGTAGCACGGATATCCCTGACCCTCTCTCGCCACTCCTCCCTATCGTTCATCGCCCTAGGTAGGTCTTCAGGACAACATCCTGTATCCTCACATAGCTGCTGAATGTACGTTCGAGCTGGTCGTCCTGCTTTTGCGCGGCCATGTGTGGGGATCCATAAGAGTACATCCCTTATGAGTTCATCTCTGCTTCTCCAGCAGTGTCCTGCATGTCTGGTTCGTCTAACTTGAATAGTTTTCGTGATAGGGGGCAGGTGGCCGTACAGTTGGTGTCTTGTGGGGTGCTGCTGCCAGGACTTGTTCAGGATTGCACGCAGCATTCTTGTGTAATTGCCATCCAGTTTCTTCTCTAGCCGTTTTGTTAGCGTCCATGTAGTGCATCCATATAGCAGTATCGATGTAACCGCTGCCTGGAAGAAGCTGCGTTTCATTTTATCGGTTAGGTCTGATTTCCATATAATCGATAGCCTATTGATAGCTGTCCATGCTTTCGTTAGCCTAGTTTCGATGTCCTTTTTGGTTGATTCGACGCTGCTTCCTAGGTACGTGAATTTGTCTACTAGTTTAAGTGGGGTTCCTTAACAGATATATTAAAGAAGATCAGGACACGAAGGATCATCTAAATATCAAATAAATCATGATATATATAGATTTTTGTTTTTATATATGTATATCTATGTTTTTACAATGATTAAGGTACATCTCATTAACAGAATCTTTTTTCTATTATAGTATGGGAATATGTATTGTATCGTGGGCAGTCTATCCTTATACATATGATATGACTGGTCTCTATCATTATCTGCCTAATATATATATATATATATATATATATATATATATTGCCCAGTCGGCTGGTGCTGAAGAATACACCGACTGCATCTCTGCAGAGGAGTAACACCCCTTCCTCGACCAACAAGTTTTCTCGATATAACACTAAACAATCTGATGGTGAGGTTCCAGTAAGGCTACTGGATCTTTGGGGAATGCGGAGTACACCTTCATTGCCATCCCTTCTAGGTCAACTTTAACCCGAAGTGGTAGAACTTGATAGGGTCCAATGTATGGGTCAAATAGAACTAAACAGTAAAATTTTGCTAAACTTAATGGTTTGAAATAGAGCTGTTTTGACCTTTTATAAACAAAATCTGAACTTTTACTAAACTGAATTGTTTAAAATTTATTTCGGCGTTAAATGACCCAATATATATATATATATATATATATATATATATATATATAAGGTATAAAATAATAAAAACTGGAAATGAAATAATAAAACTGGAAAAAAAACTCACAGCTTGCACTGTCAAGTTGTCGATTCTCAAGTGAGCTAGTATTTGTCAAGTGTTGAAAACTAGCTCACCAAGGGATTGACAATGTGTATCTCTGATTCAAAAATCAGCCAATCAGAAAAAAAGACTTACACAAATACCCGAAGCAAAAAAGTAGGATAACTTTGAAAATTTTGTTTGAATTCCTTGATGAAGTTTCAATTGTAAACAGTGAGGCCCAGTCCTCACTCATCTTATTTATTGAATGGGCATTGTATATCATCAATTTGTTTTTTTAGCAGAAAATTTGTTTCTTTGGTTGGTAGTTTTTATCTCATATGAAACCCTATAGGTTATTAAATGCAAACTCCTATTTACGCCCGCGAACACACACACACACACGCACAGACAGACATACACGTATATATATATATATATATATATATATATATATATATATATATATATATATATAAGTATTAGTAATATCCAGTCAGCGTCCGAAGACAGGGGTTGTGGATTATTCTTGTATAGAGTATGAGGAATATCATATAAATCCATGTGAGTGGTCGAAGTATGGCTATTGTTACATCACTTATTCCCTTACAGGTATATATAACAAAATTCACATGCAGAGCGTATATAGTGCAGTTAGAAGGAAACTCACAACTGGTTAAGTTTTCATTATAAATTTATTTCGCCGGAAAATATTATTATACTCTCCGTCTTGACAGATTACTTTTTACAAGTTTGACTTGAGTTTGCGTCAAGTCTAACATGTAAATAAATTTTTAATGACAACTCAACCAGGTTTGAGTTTCCTTCTTATTGCACTATATATATATATATATATATATATGATTTGGCAACGCTTAGATTATATATAACTTTTTTAAACATGCCATTGCTATTTTGTTGAAACACAGCTAAATTCTTCCAATATTTCATAACACTAATAATTCTGTATAATATGAATCCTTTGTTGGGACAAAGTTAAATAGTTTCAAGTATTGTTATTTGTAACAAATGATTCAATTTATAAGCAACTATTTGTTTGCATGCAGTTAAAAAAATCAAACAGTGCTGTTGAAGCCATAGATGGGACCCCATCAGGTACAACTTCTCTGGGTCAGAGTGGACCGAGGAGTAATAGCAATAAAGGGGTACTCAATATTCCCCAAACTCTAGGACTGGCGCCTTTCTTTTAAATGCAGTTTAATGTCATAACAGGATGTGCGTTAGAGGGGATTCTTGGGTCTCTGCAGAGATGCAGTCGGCATATTCAGCCGGCTAGGTTAATACTTTGTTTGAATCACGTTGACTGAGAATTATAAAACATGTATCTTTATGGTTTAACATATTTTTTATATTTTCCTAAAAAAAAATCACTAACACAACAATGTCCAATACGCCGAATAGTTTGGCAAAAATAACCCTGAAAAATATCAAATAGAGAATACAAAAAAAAAAAAAAAATTATATACCAGCACTTGAAATCTTTCATATATATATATATATATATCTTTAAGAAAAAAACAAAGACCGGTTAATTTAGGATTTTAAATGTATTTCCATCCTGTTTTTCAGTTTCTGGTGTAAACCAAAAACACGAAGAAAAATATAACAGGACTTCTTCAGATCCTATGGATAAATAAAACAGACTAGACACGTAGGGCGGAGGGAGGAGGGGGAAGAGATTAAGGAGTTGCCTCCTCGTTTTATTGAATTTCCGTTTTTTTATTTACCTATTTATTTTATTTTCAAATTTCGTCAGTTATAATTACGGTAATTTACCTTTTTTTATTTATTTGTTTAATTTATTTTCTTTTCATGTTAAATTCGATAATTAACTTTTAAGAGAAATATTAATGCTTATATTAATTTCGATAACATTTATTTAGCTAACTATTTTTTCCTAGTGTGTATGTTGGATACGTTTTTTTTCCGGTTTCACTATTTATTTCTATGTTTTTAAATTTCTTGTCTATAGTTTAAATTTAGACTTATGTCTACATCTAGCTATTAATTCACTTCTCTTATTTAAGAAATTATCAGGCCATTTATGTATTAGAATATGTATTTTCTCTTCCAAGCACAAATTGCATCTACCGTCAAAACTATTTGGAGTATTTGATTTTAAAAAAACCCAAAAACATTCTATCTCAGGGGTTAACCCTTTGTTTTTTAAACACCAGAATTGTTTCGATAGTGCCGTATGGTGTTTTAGGGGTTCGTGGGAGAAGGTAAATTTATGGTTTGAATATCTCTCCTTCCATTTAGTGGATGCTAACCCGATATAAGTTTTCTTATCTGTAAAATTTAAATGTTCAGCTCCTTTTCTTGTCCTGAAGGAATTACTCCCAACTCTGGTTTAACTGGACCGAATAATACTATACATATATATATATATGGTGGGAGAATAGGCGACTGAAAAATAGTCATTTAACATTTCTGTCTTTGACTCCCGTCAAAACAGATTAGAAACCTAGAAAAAGCATCGTCGGAAGTGTATGGAGATATAGGAATGTGTGGCATTTATGTAGAAAAATAATCGTTTTAGTAGTTTTTTCTGTTCCTTTAATAAAAGCCTTTGTATTTTCTCTGCGACTTTTTGATTTACCCTGTCACATGAGCATATATACAAATGTCGATGCAATTGTATATACAAAATATACATTTAGCGATAGATGTAAATCTATATATCTGTGCATATCACGCATGATATTCTTTATTATTTTATATCATTGTATTTTTATTTATTGCATCAGCAATTTTTCTTTATATGAATATAAGTTCCATGCAAGTTGGCATGGAAGTCTGCGGTCAAAAGCATTTGTGAACGAAAATATTTTAGAGAGGATTGCTTGCTCATTCTTTTTTTTTTTTTTAACTTCTTTTTTAGTGTCTGAAGTAATGTTGCTTTCTCTCTTTTCTCTCTCTCTCTCTCTCTCTCTCACACACACACACACACACACACACATATATATATATATATATATATATATACGGGAGTGTATGAGTTTGTTAGAAAAATATATGCTTGTCTCCTGATATACTTGGACGTATGTATGTGTGATTAAACATTAGTATATATATATACTCAGGCAGGCCTGAACACACACATACACACACACACACACACACATATATATATATATATATATATATATATATATATAAACGCACTTGCGCACACATATATGTGTACCTATAGCGAGAAAATGCAATTATGCGTGTATAAGCAAATACAGAGGTAGTCCAATCTCTTATGTAGCTTACTACAAAGCAAATCTATAAATGACAGATGCGCACTTTTTTCCTAAATCATTTCTAGCCATTTTTTTTCAACCCACTTTTTCTCCTTTTATTATGAAAATAATAATAATAATAATAATAATAATAATAATAACTGCAACTACGACTGCTCTTACTTCATTTCCTAACATTAATACTATTATTATTGTGGCAGTTGCTGCCGACATATATATATATATATATATATATATATATATATATATATATATATATATATATATATATATATATATATATATATATATATCAGCGTTCTTGATTTACCCCTCTGAGGATTCTGTTGCATAAGAAATATTCTTTTTTTCCTTTTTATTTATTTATTTATTTATCTATTTACTTATTTATTTGTTTCATTTATTTTTTGTTTGTTTTTTATTAATTATTTTTATTTTTATTTTCATTTATTTATTTATTTTTTATTTTTCGTTTTTATTCATCTGCGTTCTTCAGAAGCAGATCAACCCTATGAAAAAGCAGATGCGATGATAATATCTTTCAGGGATTTTTTTTTTTTTCATTTTATTCATTTCATCTAATTTGAGTGATGTGTAGGCCGGCCATGCATTTTTTTGTTTGCTCATCTTTTGTCTTTATTTTCAGTAGTTTATTTGTTGAAGGAAGTTTTGGGCTCGTATGTCGGGGTAGGGATTTAGTTACTGACACTGCATCCTTACCTGCTACTCTCTCTCTTTCCCTCTCTCTCTCTCTCTCTCTCTCTCTCTTTCTCTCACTCATACACACGCACGCGTGCGCACTTGTTTCTATCTATTCTAGTCTTTATTGTTGTTGTTTTTTTTATGCTCGAATCTGTGAAGGTCAGTAATGTAATTGGAAAACGATTTCTCTTTACATCCCCACTCACTGTCTCATCATCTTTTCTCTCCCTCTCTTTTCTTTACTGTCTTATTCGAATTCGTTTTTGGTTCGTTCTCTTTTCTATCTTTTGTGAATTTTCATCCAGCATTTGCGAAGCTCGTTGTTTTCTTTGCTTTACTCCTTGTTTTGTTTTGTTTTTTGGCATCTCTCACTCTCTCTGTCACCTCCAGTCTCACTCTTCTTCTTCTTCTTCTTCTTCTTCTTCTTCTTCTTCTTCTTCTTCTTCTTCTTCTTCTTTGCCTCCCTACATATATTGCTTCCTTGGTTTCTATCTCCTCATCTTTCACTATTTCACTTACTTTTTGCCCTTCTATCTTTCCCACAGGTTCAATCAATGCCATTTTCGTTGTGCCACACTGTTTCTCTTTGCCTTTTCCGTCGCCACACTCAGTGCATCTCTTTATAGCTGTCTCTATCTGACTGTCGCTTCCCGTCTATAAACCTTCTTCTTCTTCTTCTTCTTCTTCTTCTTCTTCTTCTTCTTCTTCTTCTTCTTCTTCTTCTTCTTCTTCTTCTTCTTCTTCTTCTTCTTCTTCTTCTTCTTTGTCTCTACTCGCTATCTCTTTTTGTCAATTTTTTTCCGTGTCTCCTTATTATATTTGTTTTTCATGCTGGGCAAGGTCAATTTTTCATCCACTTCTCACTCTCTCTCTCTCTCTCTCTCTCTCTCTCTCTCTCTCTCTCTCATTTCTTTCATTGATTTTTCTCCCTATCTCTTTTTCTGTTCATATATTTTGTTTTCCTCTTTTTCTCCATCTAATTTCGTATGCACTTCTCTCACACTCATATATATACATATATATATATATATATATATATATATATATATATATATATATATATCACTCTCTCTCTCATTTCATTCATTGATTTCTTGCAATCTCCCACTTTTTCAGCTCTTATTTTTTTCTTTTTCTCAGTCTCTCTCTCTCTCTCTCTCTCTCTCTCTCTCTCTCTCTCTCTCTCTGTTTCCTCGTTGTACATTCTATAGATTTAAGGTTTATTTTAATTCACTTTTTTCCTCCTAATTTATTTATTTTTATTTTTCTCGATATTTTTACGCATTATTAATATCATTGACTGCCTCTTCATGTGATACTCTGGCTCTAAATTCTTCACATCTTTCACTTCGATGTTCCACCTGTTTGACTATTCCGTTCTCAATCACAAGTTAAATATTTATTCTTTCACTTTTTCTTGAATCTATCTATCTATCTATCTATCTATCTATCTATCTATCTATCTATCTTCCCTTTCTCTCCCCCCTCTCTCTCTCCCTCTATCTCTCTCTCTCACACACACACAGACACAGACACACAGACACACATATGTATATATATATATATATATATATATATATATATATATATATATATATATATATATATATATATATATACTCACTTTCTGCCAATTATTCATCCTCTTATTTGTTTATATATTGTATTATGTATTCCCTTTCTCATGTTCAGCCTTTCCTTTCTTCCCTTATTTTTAAATTGATCTAGATTTATTTTTAATTATATATTCTCGTTCACATTTTCAACCTTTCATTCCTTCTCTAATTTTTAAACAACACTATATCTTTTTTCTGATAATTATCATATATATATATATATATATATATATATATATATATATATATATATATATATATATATATATATATATATATATATATATAAATCTTTTAACATGTTAACATGCTTCTAGCCAGTTTCCTTCAAGATATTCATCACTAATTTTTCTTTTGATTTGCCGATTTTCACTTCCAATTTTGTTTTATTTTTCTATTTCATTTTATTTTTTCTCAATTCTGTTCTATCATTTCTTGAAAATCATCTTCATATTTTCATTTTTATTAATTTTTTTTTCTTTTTTTCTTCTTCCTTCTAGCTTTTAACTTGTTCTTCCTTTGATTTGATGTTTATTTGTTTTTTTTTTACTTGTTTATCAGTATTTAACACAAAACGACTCTCATACTTATTTCTTTCTTTCTTTATTTATTTATTTATCTTCCATTTATTTTAGGTTTTCTGTCCTCGGTGGGAATCAGAGCCTGACTCTTAATTAGAATTACAACCTAAATAATAATAATAATAATAACAACAACAACAAAAATAAATAAATAAATAGGGGACAAAAAAAACAAAAAAAACAAATTTGAACATAACCTACAAAAAACAAAAAGCAAAAAGCAACAGCAGATATAGAATAAATAAATAAATAAGTAAATAAATAAATAAATAAATAAATAAAAGAAAAAACAGAAGTAGATTGAATTAACTTCATAATAAAATGAAAGGAAAAAAAACGAATGAAAAATGAATGAAATACGAACTATGTAAGAAATCAATTTTACTACACTTATAAGTTTATAACAAGTGTGTCATGAAACTCTTAGCTTGATATAAATGTTAGTAAACTAGTCCTTCAAATCAGTTACTACAAAAGAAGCCAGATAGATGCATACGAGCTTCAATTTGGTTTTGTTTGGTTTATTTGCTTAACTTCATATCAATATGTTACATCTGTTGTTTTTTCTTTTTATTGCCAACATTTGATTCATTTTAAAAATATTTTATTACGATCAAAACTATATGTTCAATATTCCGTTGAATTTTTTTTTCTTTTAAATTGCACTTTTTTTTTTGTCTATAAGGATTTCTTTTTACAGAATTATAGGATATCAAGTATTCTTTTCTAATCCGATTAATTTGAACTCGGTTGTACGGTTTCAAGTATTCCTTTCTTATATCATTAATTTGTAAAAAATCCTATGGTGTAAAGTAATTATTTCTTTTTGATGATAATCGTTTGAGGGACTGGAAGACTTCGAAATCAGAGGACAAGTACAGACCATCTACAATACATCATTACTATGATCGGCCAGAATACTGAGAAGAGTCCTGAGAGACTTGAGGAGACTTGCGGTCACTCAAACCCCCGAGAAAAACCATCAATTAACGGTGGTGTGAAAAACTGTTTAAGGAGTACAATAATAATAATAATAATAATAATAATAATAATAATAATGATAATAATAATAGAGACTTGAGGAGACTTGCTGTCACTCAATCTCCAGTGAAAAACCATCTGCTTACGCTGAGGTGAAAAACTCTAATGAATAATAATAATAATCAAAATAATAGTAATAATGATGATGATGATGATGGTGATAATGATGATGGCCCGAGAGACTGGGGTTTAATCCTAGGGCGTGTCATACCAAAGACTTAAAAAATGTTTCTTGATGCCGCCTTGCTTTACACTGAGAATTATAAGTCACGTCTCAAGCATAAAGTGCGGCAATCTTGGGAAAGGAGAAGCGCCCTCCTCTGCATCTTGATGTAGTAGCAATTAAAAATGGAACCTCCGGGTCACCTTCGACTACTGTCGCCAAATTTTCTTACTTGGTCATAGGTAACAATAGAGAGAGAGAGAGAGAGAGAGAGAGAGAGAGAGAGAGAGAGGAGGGGGACCTGCTGAATAGTGGACTTTGCCGTTCTAGCCGACCACAAAATGAAAATCGAAGAAAACGTAAAAAGAGACAAATACATAGATCTTGCTAGAGAACTAAAAAAGCGATGCAACATGTAGGTAACGGAGATACAAGTTGTAATTGGAGGACTTAGAACGATCCTAAAAGGCTAAGTAAGAGGGCTGGTGGAGTTGGAATATTGAGGAGGAGCCGAGACGATCTAAACTACAGCATTGTCAAAGTCGGCTTGAATACTGAGAAAAGTCCTGGAGACTTGAGAAGACTTACAGTTTGTCAGACTCCAGAGAAAGACTATCAGCTAAAGCTGATGTGAAAAACTCTTAAGGAGTAATATAATAATTATCTTTGGTAAAAAAATGGCATTTAGTAAATATTCCTGATAGAAAAAATTTGCTCACATTTATATGGCATTAAGTGTTTCTAATACAAAACCAGTCTCATATTGCAGTCTCTATATCAGGGATGTATCAGATATTAAGCTGGTAAGAATGGATGCGTCTCCTTGATCATAGGCTAAACTCTCTCGCTTTTGATTCCCATCGAGCTAAAATAAATACAAGGTGTTTTCGTTTTTTTTTTAATAAGGGGTACCATTCATGAAGCAAGACTCGTGTGGTTTTAAAAATTGCTTAGATTCCTTTAGCATTCACCAAGAATGTGCCTTTTTTAAGCGAGGAGACGGGTTTTGGCAGGTTAGAAGTCACTCCGAAATCCAGCTACCAAAGGCTTTTGTGTCTCTCTTGGTAAAAGGACAAGAAACGATTTGTTCTACACTAGTTCTTCCAATAATTTAGGCTTTTGTTTAATCTAAATAACCTATTTGATAAAAAAATATTAGAAATCTTTAGAAACAAAATAGAATTTGTTTTTATTTGATATTTTTTAATATATCCTGAGCAGCATAATGATAAATGAAAATTAATAACTTTGTTATAAATTTTCTCTGCAATCAAAATTTAAGAAATTAACAGCAAAGGTGACTATTAGAAAATCCTTCTATAACATACTTCCTATTTGCAACAAGGCAAAAGAAAACAAACAAACAAACATAATCAAATTGCTTTTAACTTGAAGAGAGAAAAGCCAATCAAACTATTTTCTTTGAAAGTTTTTTTTTTATTTCTTACAATTCTTTTCGTATGTTTGGTTACACTTGAATTTTCGTTGCGATTATTGAAATTAGAAAGCTCAAGCACCCGAAATAAAAGGCATGCTATATTTGCTCTGTTTCAATAATGAACTTTCATAGAAACAGCTGGGAAATTAGAAACACGAACAATAAATTAACTGCTTTTTTTTTCTTTCTTTCTTTCTACTATTCTATTTCTTCGTTTTTTGAGGTTATTTTTATTATCTCAAGTCTCACTTGCAGTGATTTCTCTATTTCACTTACTTACATTCTTATGATAACTAAACGGAACATAACCATAATTAATATTAATCATAGAAATACCCGACACTATTTCCCGTTTGATGTTTAGAATAATGACAAAAACATTTATTGATAAGAGGGTATGTTACTAGCGTTAATTCTATCCAAGGTTTTTTTCCCTTAAAATTAATACAAGCAATGTTTTTTGAAAGATTAGTCAGATTTTAAGTTTAATGCAAGCAGTACTATTAAGGCGGCTGGCTATACACTCTATCATTGGTCCGCTCCGAGTCGGCTTCACATCGCTGATCAAAAGAGAATTGCTTTTCTCTTCACCCACCAAAGTACTACGTTCGTGAGACATCATAATCAGTAGACGATGGTAAATCTTGGGCTTCTATAATTTAGAGAGTGTGTTAGGCGCGTCCTTTTAGCGCAAACCATTCATAGAGAATATTCGACAGAGTAAAGTGTTCGATTCTCACAGGCTATCCGATTACAATGATTTTTTTTTTGAGACGAAACTAAGTATAACAAATAGCACTGGTTTGCATCATACAACGAGGTTCGTTGTAAAAAAAAAAATCTTGGAAGAATCAAAATTAGTTGTGGACACTTAGCTTTCTATATTATTATGTATCATTACTTTCAGACAATATTGCGTAATTCGCGTTGATTTATAGGCAATATATATATAAATGTAAATATCTTTAAATAGGCTGTGCAGTACTATAGTGAAAATATCTATATATACGCTTAGATTAGGAAAAACATTAATTAATAACAATAATTACAACAGCAATAAAACTATTATTATTAGTATTATTATTATTATTATTATCATCATTATTATTATTATTATTAGTAGTAGTAGTAGTAGTAGTAGTAGTAGTAGAAGTCCTTGTAATTTTTTCACTCCATTGTCAGACGATGGTCTTTCAATAGAATCTGAATGACAGCTAGTTTCCTCAAGTTTCCAGGATTCTTCGCAGTATTCTGGCCGATCCAAACAATGCAGTCCTCCAATTATTATTATTATTATTATTATTATTATTATTATTATTATTATTATTATTATTATTATTCTACTCCTTGGCAGTTTTTCACACCAACATTAGTCAGTGGTCTTTCAAAATGGGTCTAAGTAACAGCAAGTCTCCTCAGGTCACCAGGATTATTATTATCAATATTATTATTAATATCATTATTATCATTCGAATTTTTCACATCGGTATAAGCTGGTACACTTTTTCTGCAGCCCGAGTGACTGCACGTCTCCACGATTCTCGAAGATAATTCTCACTACCAATTGTAGAAGTGTCAATTTTTCATATTATTATTATTATTATTATTATTATTATTGATAATAATAATAATAATAATAATAATAATAATAATAATAATAATAATAATAATCATTATTATTTGCTGTTGTGGTAGTAGTTGTAGTTGTAGTTGTGATGGATCTTGCACAGAGTTTTATTCAGAGTAAGAAATGAAAACATTATTTTGTTAAATGAGACGGTAGATTTAAATAATGAAAGTCTATTTACCGAGAAATGAAGAGACTTTAAAAAAATAATGTGATATTGTGAGTCTCTTTAGATATGCATAGACAAATGATTCTTGAATAAGCTAAGTTTTGTGTGGCCCGACTTTAATACCAAAGGATATATGTTTGTTCTGTGAATGGAAAATGCCCACTTATTTTTTTATACAGAATTCGAAACTTCATATTGGTAATTTTGACTCAATTACTGACGAAAGATCCCAGTACAAATTAAGCAACGTTCTCAGGGTGAGGCATTAGGCTATACACACACACACACACACACACACACACACACACACACACACATATATATATATATATATATATATATATATATATATATATATATATAAACATACATACATACATATATGGAGAAATAAACACATACACACCCATACATATATATATATATATATATATATATATACAAATGCATAAAAATATACACACGTACTCTTAC
>CAUZXS010005702.1:35000-37500 GCA_963585895.1 Sepioteuthis lessoniana | reverse complement strand
ATATTATTGTGTTTAAGGTAAATGGTGAACCCCTACTTTGAAAGTATAATAATTTTAATGACTTATACGTAGAATCTTTCGCCGTAGACGATTATTCTATTGAAGTCTATTATTAGAAATATCTATTTGGATTACAGTTGTGTGTATTGACTTTCTTTAGAGTGAGTTAATAAATTTTACTCGGAAATGAATCTCATGTACATTACCAAATTTAGGGAAAATAATGAACATCTACTTCTAAGGTTCATACACTGATATCATTTGGGTAAAATTGAAATATGTTAGGAAAAGGTTCAAACAAATCAATATAATGACTTAGCAACCATTTATCAAATGATGTTTTACAAAGAATAGCCACTAATACTCAAGTATATATTGTATTTTTTCAAATCTTAAACGAATCCATTTTGAATTTTAAATGTTTTAGCAGATTTGGTTTGGTTTTTGTGGCATATCAAACTTTGTAGGTTATTTAATGTTAAATTCTGTTTATAAATACATATTAAAAAATATACAAATTATAAATATATTTTGTTGATAACATTTTAAACGAGTCTAAACTGATTTTAGTTCACCAACAGTTAAATGGTTTTAAGTCATTCTATCTAATAAAAAAATAATTCTATTTACTATTATTCACATGCTTTCATACAGTAAAACGATTTCTGTAATTGCTATGTAACCGTAACAATTTAACCTTAGTCATGTGTTTGCATACAGTTAAATAGATATACATGATATTCAAGAGATTAGTTTGGCGGTAATTTCATTTGTAAATTAGTTAGAACTAATTTGTTTGCACATTAGTATTGCAAATTTTTCAACACTATTAAACTTTTTCAATAATTGCTATCTTACACTTATAGCTCCATTCAATATTTATCATTTGTTTACACACCATCAATGGCTGACAAGAATTAGTTTTATGGCACATCAACCATTGTTGGTTATTTTATGCCAAATCCTTTTTCATATATATATATATATATATATATATATATATATATATATATATGTGTGTGTGTGTGTGTGTGTGTGTGTGTGATTGTTATTTGGTTGTGTTTTATGGCATATCAGCCATTCTTGGTTATTTAATGCCAAATCCTGTTTATATATATATATATATATATATATATATATATATATATATATATATATATATATATATATATATATGATTTGGGGTAGTTGTGTTTTATGGCGTATCAACCATTGTTGGTTATTTAATGCCAAATCCTATTTTCCTATATATTTTATATGTATGATTTGTGTTGGTTGTGTTTTATGGCATATCGACCATTGTTGGTTATTTAATGCTAATTTTTTTTCAGTATATATATATATATATATATATATATATATATATATATATATATATATATATATATATATTTGGTTTGGTTGTATTTTATGGCATATTAACCATTATTGGTTACTTACTGCAAAATCCTGTTTTTAAATATATATTATATATATGATTTGGTTTGGTTGTGTTTCATGACATCTCAACCATTGTTGGTTATCTAATGCCAAATCCTGTTTTTACATATACATATTTGGTATTTGATTTGTAAACACATTGTGTAGATATACAGCTTCATGATCAAACAGTTCTTTTTCTAATAATTCAATTTAGCATAAATCAACAAAGTTAAATGGTTCGAAGTTTTGCTATTTATCACTAACACTTCAATTAAACATCAGTTATTTATTTACATACTGTTAAATGACCTAAGAGTTCTATTTCAAACAATTCATTTAAGCAAAAAATCATATTTTTGCGCTCACTTTAAATGTCAATCAATATTATTTGACCCAGAGATAGGATCCAATCAGGTGCTACCACTCCAGGCCAGAATGGACCTGATAATATTGGCAATGAAGGGGTACTCGGCATTCCCCAAAGTCCAAGCTTACTGGAGCCTCACTATCAGATTATTTAGTGTTATATCTAAGACATATATTGCCTGTGGTGTAATGGTAATCTTCGTAGGAAATGGACTCGGCGACACGAGTTCAAATCTTGGACGATACGTTCACATAGCACTAATACCGTTAGGAAATGTATGAATCCAACTATGGGTAAATAGTAGGGCAGACTAGGTTCTTCAGCCTTGTTGAGGCAACTAGTCAAGGAGAAGGAAAACTCTGACTTCAAATTTGTTTAACTCCGCTTAAAAATTGACCTTGTGTCATATCTTGCCCGAGCGGAGGGGTTGGGTAAATATGATATCTAGGACATTCGTTGGGAGGGGTCTTATTCCTCTGCTCAGATGAAGTCGGTGTAATCTACAGCCCCAGCTGCCTGGGCCGTCACATGTTTTTCTCAAATTTTTTTTGGTTACATTTATACCATCTCATAATGAAACCGCTGATTAATCTAAAAATGTTTACTTGTAAATACTTGTTCAAAAATTTTCGAATTCTATGTGTTCTTCATTACTGGACTTATCTATTTGTTAAATAAGATCTACATTAAGGCCATACACTTCTTGGCCCT
>CAUZXS010005702.1:15000-30000 GCA_963585895.1 Sepioteuthis lessoniana | reverse complement strand
GGCATATCAACCGGAATGAGCTATCTAATACCAATCTTTTTCTCTTTGTTTTTGTTTTTTGTTTGTTTTATTGGTGTTTTACGGGTGTATTACTTCATGTGTATCAATATATTGAGATGTATTTGTTGTTCAATGGTTGCTGTTTACGAAATGGGTACGGTGACCCGGGTTCAAATGCCGGACGGGACTTTTCACTTAGCGCTAACACTCTTGCGAAAGGTATGAATTCAGTTCTTCTTCCTCCAGCAATAGGTAAATTTTTGCGTAGTCTGAACTCTTTAACCTTGGTATGGCAACCGGTCTTGGAGAAGGAAAATACTGAATATTAAGCTCCGCTAAAATTTGACCTTATGTCACATCCTGCTTGTGAGATAGATATGTATCGGTATAAATGACCTCACAATCCATTAAAATCCGTGATTTAATTTCATATGTATTCATAAACTAGAAAAAATAAGTTTCTTTCATTGCATTTTATTGAATTATATAACTACAGTATAGAAGGAAAAATCTTGAACAAAATAGCAAGAGCTGACGAATGTATGTTTTTGCTGTTCGACTAGCACTGGTCTGTCCATACATAGCTGTCTATTGGAGAACGTTATTTGTGAGGTCGACCTTATGATCTAGCAGTGTCCGGCATGTCTTGTTCGTATTAATTGGGTGGTTGGCAAGATGGATGGTAAGTGACGGTACAACTGGTGTTTTGTGTAGTAGTTTTGAGGATTTGTTCAAAAGAGCACACAACATTCTTGTGAAGTTCCTATCTAGCTTTTTCTACAATCGTCTTGTTAGAGTTCAAATGGTGCAACATTGCAGTTGTACAGATATTTCTACAGCTTGGAAGAATTCCTGGTTTGTTTTATCAACGAAATTAGATTTGCCTTCATTATAAACGAATTTTAATACTTTTGTTTAATGCTAGTATTAAAAAAACTAAAATATGCTGACCGGTTTTTCACATAGAAAAACTCCCTCTTTCTTCTTTTCTCACAATTGCAGTATATCAACAATCATATTTAAACTAAAAAAGTACTTCCCTAATAAACGAACACACACACACACACACACACAAATATATATATATATATATATATATATATATATATATATATATATACTCACAACCACACAAACATACGCACACGTAAATTGAATTGATTTAAATAAAAAGCAGTCACTTATTCAAGCTAGAGGTCAACTTATTATACATATTCGCAGCAACAATATTCGCTTGAGGAGAAATTAACCATTTATTCTCCTATTTTGATCAAGAAAAGGGCGGGAACAAAATTGCAAATAAACGATGTCTAAATGCAATTCAAACCTTCAGAAATCTACACACCGGTACACCAACATATACACATTCCCTCTCTCCACCTCTCTCTCTCTCTCTATATATATATATATATATATATATATATATATATATATATATATATATATATATATATATGGTGGGGTGAATGGATAAGTACTTTTGAAAACATATACATACAAATGTCTCGAAAATATGATTGGTGTCAAACAGCCACTGAAGCCAATGATAGACTTTGCTGCTATCGACAAAAAAATTTTTCTTTAATAATGAATATTCAGAATTCAGCATTTTTGTGGTTCAAACTGAAAATATGCAACAAACAGAGTCACCAACCGCTTTGGCTCTTGTTTGCTTTTGTCTTTATATGCATGTATGTCTGTCAACCTAGTTCAATCTACAAATCTATCTAGTCTTCGTATTTGTCTCTGCTTCTTCCCCCTTCTCTCTCTCTCTCTCTCTCTCTCTCTCTTCGTGCTATATATTTTTTCTGTCTGTCCCTCAGTACGTTATCTATCTATCTATCTATCACACACACACACACACACACACACACACACACACACACACACACACACGCACACACACACATATATATATATATATATATATATATATGTATGTATGTAAAAATTTGTTTCTGTCTCAGTCTCTCTCTGATTCTGTTTATCTTTTTGTATCTCTCTCAACCATTCTCTGTATCAGTCTGCTTATTTTCTCTTCCTCTCTCTCTCTCTATTTTGTGAGATGTAAATGAGAATCCAACAAAAATATCGTTCACTTGTAAATTGAACTAGAAATTCATTTATTCTGTTTGAACCTTAAAACTGTAATTTCCTAATAAGTACGACTTCTGACTATATTTTTCTTTACCATTTCATACGTTAAGCAATGATATTTTAAGTGGTATAACCTATACTTTTTGCATATGACTTTATATAGACTATATATATATATATATATAATCATCCACAGACAGATCTGTTTCGTTCTATCAGAACTCATCAGTGTGGCTAGACATATTAACTTCCCGTAGCCGGGATCGAAACCCGGTCGACTCAAACGCCAATCCAAGCCACGAGGAGCTAGTAGCATCGAAGTAAATTTTAAACGGTTATGAATCACAATTACTATTGTTTACATACATCCGTTTAACGGCTACCGAGACCTCAATTCATATATGAAGAGGCTTGCAATAAACGCTAATGGCAACACGATTACTTCATTCACCGGAGAACTCAACCCTACGGAGTTAGGGGAGTAAATATCTCTATAGTCATATATATATATTTATATATATATATATGTGTGTGTGTGTGTGCGCGCGCGCGTGTGTGTGTTGTTGTTGTTGTTGGGAAGCAGTTTTTCATTTAAGCATGTTTGATTCAGTAATAGACATATTTTGTGTATATAATTTTATTAAAATCCTTTCAAGTTTCCTGACAGGTGTCTCGATTTTATCCAACTTTGCGTTTACGTAATTTTGTAATGTTATAAAAATGCCTAAGAACTTAAAAAAAAAATTTACACACGCAAACAACCCTTGCTTATGGCCTATGAAGGTCCTTATGTCCTCGGGACAATTTTGGTTAATATATCTGCAAATTCAAACCCAAAACCAAAACACTTGCAAGGAAACTTGAAATTGTTTAGACAAAATGTATCTTTATTGTTTCATCAAACATGCACACATTCCAAGTAGGAGAAACCACCAAAAGAATACAAAATTAGAAGGGACTGATCAGTAGATTAATTCCACTCCTGTTTCTTAATTGTTCTAACATGTTAACCCCCTCTGCTCACGCCTATGAATGAAAGAATTTGTAACATTGTAATTTGATTTCAACCTTATTTTTATTTTTTATTGTTTATTTTTTATTTTTATCTTTATTTTCTGATTTTTTAATTTTATTTTTTAATTACCTTATTTTATCTTCTGAATACGAACTGTAACTCCACATTCTTGACTCTGCGACAGGACAGACCATGTAAAAGAGTCATCTGACGAGACGGAGAATATATCAATAATATTCTCCGCCGAAATAAATTTATTATGACGGCTTAACCGAGTTTGAGTCTCCATTTAATTGTACAATATATATATTTATATATATATATATATATATATATGTGTGTGTGTGTGTGTGTGTGTGTGTGTGTGTGTGTGTGTGTGTGTGTGTGTGTGTGTGCGCGCACGCGCACGAATCTCTGCTAAAAAGTTCAATGGTTGACCAAGATACTCTCATCGATTGAGAAGAATTTAGGGTCTTCTTTTTCAATCTAGCGTCCCTGGCGTTCCACACACTTGTTCCATTGAAATTTTCAGCCTATGAACTATTCAGCCACACTTTCTCTGTGCGCGTGCACGTAAATAATTTTGTTATTATAAAATATCTATAAACATACTTTTGTTTAGGACTTATGTATTTGTGATAAACATATAATTAATGCAAAAAAAATTTTTATATGAAAATTGTTGTAAACTTTGTGTGGAATCAGTCTCAGCATATTTCGTTTTAAGTCATTGTTAAGTGATATCAACATGAGGACGAAGTGAAAGGAGTAATACTCAAATACTCAAAGGGAAGAGAAGAAAACAACAAATTAGCGTCGTTCGTATCAGTAGAAAAGGATTTATACAGAAATCTATCGTTTAGCGAATCTAATTATTCCTCTGTAAAATGTGGATGGTTGAGATCAAATGAAAGTGTTTTTGAATAAAAGGAAATTACGATCTAAGATAGAAGCCGAAGACTACAAAGGAATGAAGATACAGATATTTCCAAATATATGAAATTATATATATATATATATATATATATATATATATATATATATATATACACGTCTGTGAGTGTCACATGTATATGCCTGTGTATATATATGACTGTGTTAATTTAGGTATACGAAAGTGCACACACACACACACACACACGGTCATGCGCGCGCGCTCATACACACACATAAACACACACACACACACACACACACACATATATATATATATATATATATATATATATATATATATATGTGACTTATCGGTGACTTATAAATGGATAGATGTAGTAATGTTTATAGATAAAAGAAAATTGCTAAATTGGTAGTTAGATATTTCACAAACACACACACACACACACACACACACACACACACATATATATATATATATATATATATATATATATATATATATATATATATATACCCCTTGCCTCTGTTGTTTTTCTATATTTAGTCTTGTTTTGTTTTTTAGCACAGTAATACCATGTTATACACAAAGTTATGTCACCAAAATATTATTACCGCCTCTTGCAGATTTCTTAATAGCATTTTTTTCCTTTAAGATGTTAAAATAAAGTGATTAAGATAATTTTGTCGTTTTCAAATTGTTTCATTTTTCACTATAACTTTCCTCCTGTAGGTAGTCATTGCTATAAATCCTGATAATTCAAGATTATCAAGTTTTAATTCTATTCAACAAAATTCTTTGAATCTGATCCATCATCCATACAATCTGTAAAGGCTTTATACATGACGCATCGCTAAGATATCCATGTACAACTAGAATATTAAATGTCCAAACATAATTAGGCAATAATGAATTTGAATACTCACTGTAAGAAAAAAAAAAAAAAAAATCGTGCCGAATTCCATTTTCTGGACATTTCAATAATTCTAAATAACGTTTACAAAATAAAAATAGAATAAAATAAGAATGACCAGACGATTTTTTATTCTACATAACAATAAGATAAAATCTTTAAACAAGAATAAATAAATAGAATCAGGAAAAATTACAAGTTAAAAAAAGGCACAAACTCGAAATTAGAACATTAACATTAGCAGATAATATCTCTATTCACCATCTAATATAACTATCAAATACTACTAACAAATATTGCCCAGTTGGCTGGGGCTGTAGAACACACCGACTCCACTGCTGCAGAGGGATAAGACACCCCTCCACGAAATGAGTATCCTGATTTTGACATAAACAATTGCTGGTGAGCTTCCAGTGATTCTGGAGGTTTGAGGAATGCGGAGCACCCCTTCATTGCTATCTCTCCCAGGTCCACTCTGGCCCAGAGTGGTGATACCTGATAGGGCCCTATCTATGGGTTAAATAGAACTAAACTGTGTGCTTATGCTGAACTGAATTGCTTGAAATAGAACTGGTTTGACATTTAACTGTGTGTGGACAAAATCTAAACTAATATTGTAATTTACGAAGGCCGAATGAATGAGACACCCAATGAGACTCGAACTCACTCTTGCAGGGTTGCTAGTGAAGCTTGCTAACCATTACACTACCCGAGGTGCCCAAATCTAAACTAATGTCAAACTGAATTGCTTGAATTAGAGTTGTTTAACTAAACTGAATAGCTTGAAATAGAAATGTTTTTGACAATTGAAATGTGTACTCATGCTAAACTGACTAGTTTGAAATATAACTGACTATTTGTATAAAGATTAATTAGGCGTTAAATAACTTACAAAGGTTGATATTCCTTAAAGCATAACCAACAACAAGCAACAACTACTAAAAATTATTATAACCAGAATACTTGAAATGATATCCTGCTACATCAGTAATACACTCATAAACACTCCCAGGAGGTGTCCGTGGTGTAATGGTTATCGTCGTAGGAAATGGACACGGCGACACGTGTTCAAATCCTGGACCAGGCTAATTGCATTTCACATAGCGCTGATACCCTTGGGGAAGGTATGAATCCAATTATTCTCCAATTATTATTATAATCCAATTATTATGGGTAAATAGTAGGGCAGACTAGGTTCTTCAGCCTTGGTGAGACAACTAGTCTAGGAGAAGAAAAACTCTGAATTCAAACCTGTTAAACTCCGCTTAAAAATGACCTTGTGTCATATCCATTTCTTGGGGTTGGTAAATATGATAAACGTCTTCAGAACAATTACGCATCTATTCAATAACCAACAAATTTTAAAACCGAAACGGAAATTTACGAAAGGCCGGTGAGTAATACCTACAAAGTTCACCGGTAAATCTAAAGAAAATAAACAAATAGCGGGTGTTCTTGTGGTGTAATGATTAAAGCGATGGACTGCGGAATCGTTATATACGAGTTCGAACTCCAGTTGCGTTATTATATTCAATTTCAGACAAATACTCTTGGGAAAGATATGAACCCCCTTATTCTTCCGGCTATGTGTTAAATAGTACCGCTACTGTTTTTCCATCTGGGTGGCTGGCTTTGGCATTAAATAACCTTCAAAGATTGATATGCTGCCATTAAACAGACAAAAAAACCTAACAAAAAGGATGAACTTTGCAGAGACTGGAATATAAAGAACACGCTTAATATCATTGTATACCTATGTAATGAATTTGACTATAAATCTAACGTGGATTCTATAAAGCCCTTGTTCCCACGAGTTTTCAGCAGTCAACGTACGTCCTTATTTTTACAATATAAGTATTTTGTTCACTAAATGATAAATAAAATAATGTTGGATACAGAATTTTATTTACTAATAAAACTACTAAAAAATCGACATAGATTCTTTTCTTTTATAAGGCTCAAAGGAAACGCTCTAAAAATCAATCTATTTATTATATTCAGAGCATAAACTAGTTTTATTTAAGTCTCTAAGAAATTTAATTATAAAACATATCAAACAACGAACAATGTCTTATAGGTATTAACCACAAGATGACTAAATTGAAAGTAAAAATTATTCACTACAGTTCGATATACAAAGCTGTGTTTTTAAATTAGTTATATCCTAAAAGCAATAACAACGAAGGTGGCCATGATGTCAAAGAGATACTTCCAAATATTAATGTTAAGCAGGCTTCAAAAAGACAACCCCTAACGTAAACGGCAGTTATTTCGACGTCATGGTTTTTAAGTAAGCTATGGCGCGTGCACATATGCACATATGTATGCAAGCCTCCCACACACAAAATCGACGAACAACATTTGAAATAAGCCAATTGCATTTAATAAGATCCAAACCATAGCAGATACTACATATCTAGGGAAGGAAAAAAGGAAGAACAAAAAAGAAAATGTGGCACGCTCCTCTCCTCACTAGATATTAGTAGACATCCTTTTATAATGAAAAAATGAAATTTTTGATGAAACTATCCGTACAGGAAAAACATGTCAATTCTGTCTTCCGTATAGGCTTTTATTTGGGTTTTTCATTTATATATATATATATATATATATATATATATATATATATATACACACAAAGAAAGAGTGGGGAGGAGAGTGGGGGAAAGATAGATTTTCGTTTTTATCATTATTATTCTCTCTCTCAATATATATATATATATATATATATATATATATATATATATATATATATATGTCTCAATTTCGATCTAGGTAGAAGTTAAATTGCGTTTAAATTTGTTTTTCCTTTCGGTTTGATCTTCTATCTATCTATCTATATATATATATATATATATATAGAGAGAGAGAGAGGTTGCTTTTCGTGTGTAAGAGAAAGAGAGAGAGAGAGATAGTGTGTGTGTGTGTGTGTGTGTGTGTGTGTGTGTGTGTGTGTGGATATACTAAGAAAAGTGACATTTGATATTTGATCCCAAAAATACTTCTACTCGGTTTTGTAAATGTATGTGCGAAAGATTGTTCTTGTCATGCATACAAATGCAATTGAATAAATAATGAATTCAATTTTTTTGAAGTTGTCCTCTTATCATTTGTTCCTAATATCGTCTTCTCTTTCTGCATATATCATACTCCTTTTGTCCTGCATAGGTACGCTTGCTCTAATGTTAGAAATGTTTTCATATTATAATTGAGTTTGATAGAAGTATTCTATGGTAGAGAAAGCGTAAAAAATGTGTTGGGACAACAGAAAATATATATAAATTTCAAATCAAGCGCCACCGTCATTGAAAACTTATATCTTTGGTGTCTATTAAAAAATATCTCGAAAGCTAAAGTCTTAAGTATACATTTTTAATTTAGTGAAAGACAATTTCACTGATTTCAAGTTTTATTCTTAATTAAGTTAAGAATAAATCAATAAACTCAACAAATTAAAATCTGTACTTACACACGTCCTTACTTCTACACCAATGCCCACCAGTGTGTTTTACTTGGATTGTTTGTAAGATGGATGGTAGGTGGCCATACAGCAGAAGTTTTACGGGGCGGGGTGCTGCTTCCAGGTATTATCTAAAACTGTACGTAGTACAAGGTGGAACGATAAAATTGTCGCCCTAGAAAAGACGACATGATTCCATTTCCGTTTAATGAAAACCGGTTTTCTTTTTTTTGTAGCAGACCATCTACTAGTTAGCCAGTAGTGTACAAATCCCAAGTGCGATAGGAGCATTCTGTCTGAAAGTGACACAATGTTCAACGAGCCAGATCGGAGATGCGCTGCTGTACAACTCATGCCCTCTACCGATCCAAGTTATGACAACAGGACCATTGCTAGCATCCTCAAAATGCAAATCCGGACGGTTCAACGTGCCCAGGGTGATGAAAACAAGGTTTCTGGCTACAATTATGATCTTTGATGTGGTTTCAAGTGAGGGCCACATCATGCCATGTCACATCTTCGAAGTCGGCTTGAAATTCAACACCAATGTGTACCTGGATGTGCTGAAGAGTGTGGTGATCCCCTGGTGCAATCAGGTGGCCGGTGGCAGAACCTGGGTGTGGCAGCCGGACTTGGCGCTGGCCCACAAGTCCAAAGAGACCCAGGCTTGGCTTCAGAAGGAGTACTACGACTTTGTACCCTTCTCTTATTGGCTGCCCTCCTCCCCCGACCTGAACCTGCTCGACTACTTCGTTTGGTCATACGTCGAGAACATCACCAACATGACCTCCCACGACACCAAAGCCAGACTGATCGCCGCCATCCGCCGAATATTCGCCGAGCTCCCGCCGGCGCTTGTAAAAAAGGCATGCTCCCAGTTCCGGATCCGTATCGAGGCGGTGATTGAGGCTTAATTCGGCTTCATTGAATAGGAGTCAGCTCTACTACGTAATCAAGTTACCTGAATTGATTTTTTCAATAAAAGTTTTAAAATAAAGCTGTAGTGTTGTTTTCTTTCGGACGACAATTTTATCGTTTCACCCTGTATTCTTCAGAAGGTACCCTCTAGTTTTTCCTCTGAGCGTTTCGTCAGTATCCAGGTGGTGCTTCATAACGGAATTATGGACATAGCCACCGCTTGGTGAAAATACTGGTTTATTATTGCAAAGATCGTATTTCCATATGCTCGATCGCCTGTCATTAGCACTCGATATCTTCCCTAACTGTATATTGACATCGCTTTCAGTCGATGAGATATTGCTGCCTGGTAAATAAACGATGGAAAGACTTACATGTATCAGCACTGAGCGAACACCAAGCACTTTCTAGAAGACCTGCTTGCTGCGAAAAGTGATTGGGACTGATGGCGAGATTCAAGGGACTCCTTGATATCAGTACGACTTGAGGAGGATGTCATATATATATATATATATATATATATATATATATATATATATATATATATTTCTCTAGACTAACTACTTTCTATACTGCAGAGATCCGTTTAACTGAAATAGTAGTAGTAGTAGTAGTAGTAGTAGTAGTAGTAGTAGTAATGATAATGATAATGATCGTTATGGGAGTCCCTGGTGACGTAAAATTTATAATCGGAGGGAGTAGACAGCTACCCTTCGGTAAGGTATGATTATGAAATATTCTTCATCTAGTAAAGAATAAGTAGAACGGCAGATTGGGATCGTTAACTTTGTTATGGCAACCAGTCGAAGAGAAGGAAAACTCCGAAATCAAACCTGCTGTGTAAAAGAAAAAAAAAGAAAGTCTCGTCCAGCCTGTTCCTGCCCAAGACATGCATGAAAAAACGTATCCACCATCAAAACAAATGCTGGTACCCATATTTACCAACCCCTCAGCTCGGGCAGGATATGACACGAGGTCAATTTTTAAGCGGAGTTTAACAGGTGTGAATTCAGAGTTTTTCTTCTCCTAGACTAGTTGCCTCAGTAAGGCTGAAGAACCTAGTCCGCCCTAATATTTACCCATAACTGGAGGGAGAATAATTGGATTCATACCTTTCCCAAGGGTATTAGGGCTACGTGAAATGCAATCAGTCTCGTCGAGGATTTGAACTCGTGTCGCCGTGTCCAATTCCTACGACGATAAACATTACACCACGGGCACCTCCAAAATGCTGGTACCTGTGAATAAAGCGAATTTATTAATCTGACGTAAAAGAATTAAATGAGTAGTAGTTATGACTGAGTTAGAAAGATAATCCATTTGGAATTGTGCAAGAAACAAAAAATTGACCATCTTAAAATGTTTTATGCACAAACCAAAATCTGTCCTAGAATATGAGATGCATAAAATTTACTTCGACTGAGTTACAAACGGATTTTTAGCAGACGAGAAGAGAAGAACTTTTCATCAAATGAAATTTGCTGTTCCAGTAAACAATTGGGTGAAAGTAAAAGAAAGCAAAAATATAAAAACGATACCTGGATATTACTAAAGAGCAGAAAAAAGCTGGGAAACCTAAAGGTAACGGTGATACCAGTAGTTGATGGTGCCCTAGGAAGGCTTTAAAAAGGCCTGGAAAAGAGACTTGGAGAACTGAAGATCTGAGGAAAGATCAATACCATCCAAATCAAACGAACGAGTGACCTGGATATGACATTAAACTATCCGATGGTAAGGGTTCAGTAATGTGGGTTACCCCTTCATTGCCATAACTCACAGGTCCACACTGAGCGTTAGTGGTAGCACCTGATAAGGTAATATCTATGGGTTGAATATAACTGTTTGATATCTAAACTGTACTTATGCTAAAGTGAATTGTTTGAAAAATAACACTTTGATCGTTTAACAGTGTGTAAACAAAAACAGTACTTATGCTAACCTGAAGTGTTTGAAATAGAACTAATGATATTTAAACTGTACTTAAGCTAAACTAGATTGTTGGAAATAGAACTGCTTTTACATTTAACTGAGTGTAAACAAAAAACTATTTAAACAAATGACAAACTGTGTATAAACAAAAAAAAAACAAAAAAAAAAAAAAACGGTGTACTCATGCTAAACTAAATGGTTTAAAATAAAGTAAAAACGTTTAACTGAGTGCAAAAAAATAGCTCAGTCTTTTTTAAAATGAGTTTAGAAATCCTATATTTAATATTTGAATAAAGAGGATTTGGTGTTAAATAACCTACAGTGGTTCATATGCCATGAAACCAAACCAAACCAAACCTATGTATAAAGAGTATTTGGGTTTAAATGAACTTCAACGGTTGATATGCTATGAAAGCAAACCAAACCAAATCATATATATTTAATATATATATATATATATATATATATATATATATATATATGTATGAAGAGGATTAAGCGTTAAATGAACTGCAGTTGTTGATATGCCATGAAAACGAACCAAACAAAAGCATATATATTTAATATACGAGGACATAGTAGCCCAAACCCTAACCCTTTGACAAATCAATTCTGATGAGTTAACTTCCTTACTCCTGGCACACCTCTTATCATTCCTCACAGACTCCCTGCCTTCCTTGAATCTCTTATGCCACTCAAAAATGGATACTCGATTCATGCAAGATGGTCGAAAAGCAGTCTGAAACATTTCATACGTTTCTGTGACATTTTTTTTCTAAGTTTAAACAGAATTTTATTGCATATCGTTCTTCTAAAGTGTCCTTACATCCAGATTCCATTTTTGAAATTCACCAGCTGTGACAATCAGACTTTAGTGTTCCAATTGCTGCTGTAGCTGTTTATTTGAAACTGAAATCATAAAAATTAGTCAGTCATCTCATAAGATGTATAGCAATAACATAGTGAATTTTCAAGAGTCTACGACAACTTTAAATGCCTGTACAAAAAAGTCTGGAAACTTATTGAAGGCATCACGTATATGTATAAAGGAGATTTGGCGCTAAATGACATACAGTTGTTGATATGCCATGAAAACGAACCAAAACAAATCATATATATTTATTAAATATGTATAAAGAGGATTTGACGTTAAATGATCTAGAGTTGTTGATATGCCATAAAACTAAACCAAATAAAAGCATATATTTTAAATATATATGTTTAAAGAGGATTTGGCGTTAAATGACCAACAGTGGTTGAATAGCCATCAAACCAAACCAAACCAAACCATCCAATTCCCAGCAGTGTAAAGATCAGCTAGAATGTTTAAAAGAGTTCCGTCGAAGTGAAGTGACTTGCTGTCACTCTGAATCTTGAGCAAAAAACACCAATGACACCGGTGTGAAAAACTCATAACGAGGGAAATAAATGATACAATTTTTAGCTGGAAACCTTAAAATTAAAATGTAATTTTGAGTTGTCTTCATATCAAACGGCTTTCATAAAAAATGTTTACATTGCATTATATTGGGTTAAATTGGTTTGATTTGGTTGTATGGTATATCATCTCTTGCAGCTTCTTTAATTTCAAATCCTGTTCGCAAACAATATATATATATATATATATATATATATATATATATATATATATATATATATATATATATATATATATGGAAGCCATAGCTATTTTGTTTGCTCACAGCAAGATTGTTTAAAGAATTGCAGTCTAATTCAAATAATTCTTTTAATTATTCATCATTTTTTCTCACAAGTCAATAGATTTAAATATCACTCTCTCTCTCTTGCTAATAATTGTATTTATTATTAATCATTTACTTGCTTCAAATGAAATGATTTCAAGTATTGGTCTTTAACACTAATAATTCTAAACAATTTTACTTAATATTTGTCCATTGTTTGTGCGCAGTCACATGATTTCAAGTATTGTAAACGATTGAATAGTTCATTTTTACCCATTGAAGGGACTCACCTCACGTCATAGTGGACTTAGGAGTCATGGACAATGAAGGTGTGTTCCTTATTCTCCAAAGCTCCAGGGCCGGAGTCTCACCATCAGATGGTTCAGTGTCATACTCAGGGTCCTTGTTGTTGGGAGGTCTTATCTCTCTTCAAATTTTCGGCCTCCGTCCTCGTAAACAAAGTGAGGGTAATGATTTTGGTGATTGAGTTATCAGAGTTGATTGCAGCTAATTTCAAACTCCCAACATCACTCAACTAATCTCGAAGACGAGATCAACAAGTATCCCATAACCTTTGTAGATCACAAAAGATATATAAGCATGTGCACGCGTGTCACATTGTGTGTGCTTGTTGGAGAGAGAGAGAGAGAGAGAGAGAGAGAGAGAGACACACACACACACACACACACATATATATATATATATATATATATAGAGAGAGAGAGAGAGAGACACACACACACACACACACACACATATATATATATAGAGAGAGAGAGACTCACAGACAGACAGAGACAGAGAGACAGAGACAGAGAGAGAAGAGATCAGTATAGCAAAGAATTTTCCGGTACCAAATTCCTTTTTTCAGTTGAAGGAACCATTTTTGCAGCGAGTTAATTTATGAGAGAGAGCTTTTGACAATTACAATTTTACAAAATCTTGTTTGAGAGACCCCGTGGCGAAGTGGCTAACGTGCTGGACTGTGACATTGTAGTGAGCGTTTTCGAACTCCAGTCATACTATTAGGTTTGCTTTCTGTCTAATTCCTTTGAAAAAAATATGAAACCCCTTATTCTCCCCAGCTATGGGCCAAATGATATCACTGCTGTTCTTCTTCAAGGATGGCTTAGGCATTAAATAACCCTCGACAGTTGATATACCATTAAAACCAAAGAAACCAAACCTAACTGAGTCAGCTTTGTTCGATTTTGTTAAGAAAGTGAATATAAAGATGGTGATTAATACTTTTCTAAAAGACACTTGCGCTGAGTGAAGACAAGGATTCACACCCGAATTATATACAAGATTCATACTATAAGTTTCCAGACTTTTTTCGTATGTGTATTTAAAATTGTCGTAGACTTTAGAAAATTCAGTATGTTATTGCTATACATCGTATGAGATGACAATCCAATTTTTATGATTTCAGTTTCAAATAAACAGCTACAACAGCAATTGGAATACACCCTACTAAAATCTGATTGTCACAGCTGGTGAATTTCAAAAATTCAATCTGACACTTTAGAAGAACGATATGCAATAAAATTTAAACTTTGTAAAAATGCTATAGAACATATAAAATGCTTCAGACTGCTTTTCGACCATCTTGCATGAAACGAGCATCAGTTTTTGAGTGGCATAAGAGATTCAAGGAAGGCAGGGAGTCTGTGAGGGATGATGTGAGGTGTGGCAGGAGTAAGGAAGTCAATACACCAGAGTTGATTGTCCAAAGGGTTATGGCTAGGGTTACTATGTTGAGGTTTAAAGGGAGTTCAGGAAGAGATTCCGTCGGAAGAGGCCAGCACTCTTCAAATCGGGTCAGCGGACAATGCACCAGTCCACAATTCCATCCTTGTCACAGACTATTTGACCAAGATGGGCATCAAGACAGTTCCTCACTCTCCCTATAGTCCAGACCTTGCTCCCTATGACTTTTGGTTATTCCCTAAGCTCAGAGGCTGTCGTTATGAGACAATTGAGGAGATGAAAGTGGCTGTAACGAAGGTCATTGACACGCTCACAGAAGAGGACTTCCATGGGGCCTTGAAGAAGTTGTTGGAACGG
>CAUZXS010005702.1:10000-12500 GCA_963585895.1 Sepioteuthis lessoniana | reverse complement strand
TATATATATATATATATATATATATATATATATATATATATATATATTACAGATGTGTGCGTGAAAGAGGAATCTAAAAAAATGCACCTTGACGAGAAGATATTGATGGAATTTTGATCTGAATTTTCCACTGTATTAGACTCAAACAATATGATTGACATTTCTATGCTAAAATGTACATATATGTTATGTAATCTTACGAGTTTTCATTATTATTATACAAAGGATTTAATGATATATATAGTTATATATCTATATCGAAAGTGCAATATAAATAGGTTACAATTTGGACACCCTGCTCGAATAAGATATATAACAGAGGTGATCGATTCTTTTTGTAAGCAGTAATATTTTTGAGCATTAATCAATATTTGTGAGACGGTAAAGAAATTCTGATATTTTCTCAGTCAATCTCTCTTTCTGAGTCTGTCTGTCTCTCTCTGTCTGTCTCGATATATATATATATATATATATATATATATATATATATATATGGTATGTAAAGTTCTCTCTACACATGCTATTAAAATGTTAGATAATCTAAATGATAATTATTCAAATTTTCAAGTTATTTAATAAAGAAATTGTATCATTTTCTGAAACACACTCGTCTTCTCAAATGATATCAGTTTTTTCAAACACTATATATATATATATATATATATATATATATATATATATATATATATATATATATATATATATATATGCGGAGATAGATAGATAGATAGATAGATAGATAGATAGATAGATAGATATGTTGTGTGGATAGGAGATTGAGAGAACGTTGTTGCTCATTTACTGGTCGGCAAATATTCGTAGCTAAGACTGATAGCAGTTGAGGCCCTTACAATTCCCACCACCCCAGAAGCCTGGAAATGACACAATGGAAAGTGGAGATCAGAGAATGAATCGAAACCATTTAGACCATAGTACTCTTAGAATTTACTAGAATACTTATCATGATTCTCGAGACACGACGATACTTGCTGTCTCTTACACTTCAGTAAAAAAACACGCACCGTTAAGACTGTTGTAAAATAATAAATAATAACAGCTACAACCTACACTACCATTTATGATTTATTTTACAAAGTTAGATATTTTATTTTTCATTTTGCTTGCTAGATAACTGTATAGTGCTTGTGTGGGCAAATAATATTCCGCTATAGCAGAGTATACATGATACAATCAATAGTTTTCTATGAAAAAAAATCGATTTCTTTCTTCCTTTCTTTCTTTCGTGCTCCTATTCTAAATGATCGATAACATGTAATCAATACGAAGCGAAAACAAAAAATAATTAAAGAAAAAAACCAATTTAGCATCAAAATCAAAATGAAAAAAAAATGAAACATTAAATAAATTATAAAAGATGCAATTTTTGCATTGATGTTTGGATTTTCTATTCAGATGAAATTCCTTTTCGCCCTTCAAAGGATTCAATCCCGTCTGACTATTTGTTGTGCTTTTAAATCTGAAGGTTATTCTTTGCCCTTAATTTCTTGACTTTTTGTAGCTTTTCAGTTATTATTATTCAGAGATGAACGAGGGTCCTCTTCTCGGAACAGGTTGAGAGAAAAAACGAACAAAAATAGATAAAAAGCAAACAAATAAACAAACATGAAAAAGATTTGATGAGTGAAAAATTCTCTAGCTCTCTTTCTTTCTTTTTTCTTTCAGATCTTTCCTTTTTTTATTACTATCTATCTATCTCGCTACCATTATATATATATATATATATATATATATATATATATATATATATATATATATATATATATATCTCACTCTCTGTTCGTATCTCTCTTTATATATATATACATATATATGTATATATATATATAGAGAGAGAGAGAGAGAGAGAGAAAGAGAGGGAAGGAGGAAAAACTGAAAAACAAGGGGTAATCCAAAGAAAGATTTCAATGTGAAAGAAAGTCAACGCTTTAACATTTCAGTTCTAATGAACCATCATCATGACTTGAACGGATGATATCGAATGAGGTTAAATCACAAACGGATTTTCAAATAAATCCTACCAATATATCTATCTATCTCCTTCCCAATATATATATATATATATATATATATATATATATATATATATATATATATATTGCAGTCTATTCGTGTCTATCTATCCATCTATCTATCTATTTTTATTAATTGCTTTCTACTTATCTGTGTACATATTCAAAGATAAACGTAACTTCTGAAGTATCTATCTATCTATCTATCACGCCCTATTGAAATAGCACTAGAAATAAATGCTAGCAAATACTTTGGGGATACATTAAAATCATAATGAACAAAGAATTCTCTCTCTCAATTTCTCTAAATCACTATCTATTTATAGCTAGCTGTTGTGATCTATCTATCTATCTATGAGTTCGAAGATGAAAATGACGTTGGATCTATTTATCCTGCAATATATCTATCAACCAAGAGCTATCGGAAATGTAAAGGAACAAAAACGCTTGAATTAATACTTCGAAGACGA